>MU715290.1:31507-57528 GCA_026770625.1 Nicotiana glauca
GGGGGGGGGGGGAAGACATGATAAGCAACGGAAAAAAAGGGACAAAATACTAAATTAATCGATCAGTCGAAATTAAATACATTCGCTAGTCAAAAAGTATATAAAACATATATATTATTTGTATATAATACAAATATATGCAGAAAATATAAATTTTATCGGTTATTATTTTTGGGAGCGGCTAGAAATTTATACATTTCTCAAAAAAAAAAGGAGGCTTCAAAATTTTAATTGAAAAAAGAAAGCGAAAGAGTTTTTTTCTCCATAAACATGATGACATGAATTAACTGAAGCAAAAATGTAATTAAGAAAAAAAGGTATATTCCTTTATTTTTTTCAATTTATTCCCTTTCTCACCTTTCCACATAGCACTCAAAGAATTTTTGGAGAAACAAATTCGATGAGGTACTGAGTTCTTTTGATTTAATAATTTTCAAGATTCTTTCTAATTTTCCTCCTTTTTCCTAACTTGTGTCATCAAATTAGGAATATTCATAGGAACACACTTAAGTTAGAAAACTCTTTAATACCCAATAATAAGGTGAATATATCATAAAGCCAAGATTCATCATAAAACGGATATCCATTTACACGGGTTGAATATTCTCAAAAAAACTTACTCATATTCAATATTTCCATCAATTTACACAAATTTACTATAAATTAAGTTAAAAAGATACATTAATTACTTATAGTCAAATGATAATACATAAATATAATGTTATGGCGGAGCTAGCATAGAGTATACGGGTTGGGCCGAGCCTATTAACTTTGTTATTTATCTTAAGAAATTTATTGAATATATATAAATTATTAACTTAGAACAAATAACATAAAAGAACTAGAATCCTGCTCCTGTAACCTCTAAATTTGTTAATAAGTTTATTTATCCACGATTTTAATTTTTTTTTTTAAAAATCCACGAGTTGGGGGGTGGGGGGTGGAAACGGGTGGCAGTTGAAGGATCCGTGATACTATGAAGCAGCTATTTACAACTTATTATATAGTTGTAATAAGTTGGAAAGAAAAACTAGTTGTACAAAAATCTGAGGAATATTTTTTTGAAAAGTTATATTTAATCGATAGTTCCATTCCACTCACGCTTCATATCTTTCATTAAAGTTTGGAAAAAAACAAAAAACAAAAAACAAAAAACAAAAAGGAGAAGGTTAGGAGCCAGCCACATACAGCAGGTTGTTGGGGTGGTGGGGTAGTAGTAGTACATTCAAGAGTTTTGGCCAATATTGTACCTTATATTTTAAGGTTAGTATAACCATGAACATATTTAGTTCCTTAAGTATGTTAAAACAGAGCATATTTAATTTCATTGATAGAATCTTTCCAAGATCAATCACAAGGTTGGTTTTGGCATTCACCGTCTTTTTAATTTACTTATCGAAAATATTTTATAAACTAACACTCACTAATAGTACAGAGCTGATAAATTTAAGATTTTAACGTTGAAACTTTTACTTTTAAAAATTTAGGTTGATCTTTCAAAAAAGAAAAGTTAAAATTTGAAAGAAAAAAAATAAAGTTACCAAGATCACTTCTAGGCATATTATTGAAACAAACGAATAAACATATTGAATTATCACTTTTAGCCCACGCTAGAAACTATTTACATCTGATAGCTGAAAAAGTATATAAATTTTGTATAATTTTTATACATTAACATACAATATATATATATATATATATATACACACAAAATGATATACAAATTTTATATATTTTTCGGCTATTATTTTACAGCACTATACAGTGTCATTTTCTTATTTTCAAGGTTAAAATTTAAAAGATTTATCTAAAAATGAGGAACTAAAGTAATAATATGCGTTATGGAGAGGAAATATTTTGCTTTAGAGAAGAAGATTTGTTTCATCAATAACAATTGGTTAACACCGTTAGTTTTTAACATATTTTATTAGTAAGATTAAAAAGGTGCTCTAGCATATTTAAGGAAGTAGAGGGACCAAAATAGATTTAACGTCCTCAATCAAATATAAAGTACAACATTGGTCAAAAACTCTACATTCAACATATATATCCACCTTAAAATTTCCAAGAATTTAGCACTTGTACTGTAGATCAATCATCACACCAACTCTTTACTATTACTACTACAGTTACTGCACCATTTTCATGCATACACTAGAACTAAAATCAGGATCAAGAATTGGCAAGTAAACTAAAGATGGTGCAATTCTCAGAGAAATTCAAGTCATTTCTGAACAATCGATGGCTAGTTTTTGTGGCATCGATGTGGGTTATGTCTTGTTCTGGAATTGGGTATCTGTTTGGGAGCATTTCCCCAGTGATTAAAACTGGTATGGGTTATAACCAAAGGCAAATTGCTATGTTGGGTGTAGCCAAGGATTTGGGTGATGCTATTGGATTCCTTGCTGGTATCTTATGTGAAGTTTTGCCCATATGGGCTGTTCTATTCATTGGTGTTATTCAGAATTTTGTTGGATATGGTCTTGTTTGGCTTATTGTAGCTCACAAATTGCCTGCTTTGCCTCTCTGGGTGGTCAGTTTCACTTATCTCTTTTTTCCCTATTATCTGTTTGCAATTTTTGGATGTGATTGTTGGTTTTGATCAAGGGAGTAGCTTTCTTGATTTTTGTAGGCTGAGGTTTTACATTAATGCTATGATCTTATAATATGACTGTTTATACTTTCAAATTGACTGAATAGTAGGGCCAATGGATTGCCAACTGCCTTTGAATCGCCAGAAAGATGTCAATAGAAATAGTTGACATCATTAATTGGCTTCTGAAATATATCTTAGATACACTTATTTCCTTGATAAATAGAGGGGTTTGACCCTTATTAAATTGACTAAGCAGGCAATTGATTGCCAATTGGCTATGACTTTCCAGTTATAACGATTAGAGGCCTATATTTACAGCGTTCAACAGGAATGCGGCATTTGGGAAAAAACTAAGTAGGTGGATGAATGATTAAAGAAGTTGTTTTTGCAGCAGTTATTGCTTAAAAATCTACATGGCTTAATGTTCTGTTCTGAGCCCAAGTTATTGTCCATGTGATGATGACATGTGAGTTCCTCATTTTGCTGTAATGCTTGTATTTTGTGTTCTGGAGGATCCTTAGAAAGTTTAGGCTTAGCATAATATTTGACATTTAACTCACTTATGGATGTACTTTGTGTTCTTGGGATTTGCTATTGTGTGTTATCCCACGTGGAGAAACACTGTATCCAAAAAGAATGTGCGGGAGATAGCTTCTATAATCATCAATAACACTTGAAACTTTCATTTCACTCATGTCTTTTGTGCTAATTTCAGTATAGACATATATCAAATGTATGGATGCTAGGATATTCAAGATCTAGCTTGCAAATTGGATAAGAGTTGGAAAAAGTAAATTTATGGAATTAGCTGAATATTTATATAGTAGATCATGGATATGCTCAAGAGAGTAAAACCAATTTGATCTAGGAAGTAGGTGTCTCAGGTGACTAGTTTAGCTGCATGGGCTGCAAACCACGAAAATGTATTTGTTACCCAGGCTCTTTGAATTTTTGGATTGAGTGTACCGAAGGTTTGCTAATATCAGTATCATAAGAAAATAACTAATCTTGTTCACTGGTCCAGAAAAATTGAACAGTGTCATCTCATTTTTTGCCATTAACTTCTGTACAAGACGTATTAACGCTTAATGTAGGAGACAATTTTGTGCATTATTATTTCTGTTGCTGCTAAGTTGAAGAATCCCAACCCAACAGCTATTACTTAAGCTATCAGTAGCTAAGTAGCTAATCAACACCTGGATATAATTTTGCACAACTTTTATCTTGCTGAACTCTTGAATTGAATGAGCTTGGTGGTAGAAGTGGAACAAGAAGTTGGTAGCAATCTAATGTTAAGCAGAGAAAGAGTAAGGAATACAAGAGGAACCCTTTCTTCTTAAAAAATAGTGGTGTCCAGGCCAGTTTCCGAGCACCTTGACTGTATCACCAGTAAATATATCTAGTAACTCTGTCAAGTGACAACCAAGAATCATTTAACTTCTGCATCTGTTGGTTTTCGAACCTTGATTTCCCATGGTTCTCATTCCAACTTCATCGACCGCTAGGTCACTCCCTTGGGGCTTGGATGCTAAAGAATAGAAGAGAAATCGACACACTGATATATTGGGACCAGATGGATTACTGCTCTGCTAGTATATACATAACAAAATAATGAAATCATAACATATAGAGAGAAACTCCTTAGTGTGTCCAATTTGTTTCCCAGCAGTCATGACATATTGTTGTTTGTTTAAAAGGCTTGCAGTAGGCAGTTTTCTGGATGCATTTGGCATAGCATACTGGCGATCTCATAAGTTAACTTATGGTCAGTTCTAGAGAGGAAAAAGTTAGGGTTGGATGTATTGATGTCATTTAAGCTTTGGTATGAAGCACTTTTAACTTTATTAAATTGATAGACCATAGGGGAATACAAGACACTGCTCCATAATGTTTGTAATGCTTACACTATATGAGCTAATTCTTAATAGATGAAGCTAGGGAAGTAATCAACTTTAGACCAAAGTAACAGCCACTTGAAAGTTGAACGTAGAAAATTAACGTTGTCGAAATGGAACTATATACCCTGAAATATAGATTTATCACAATAAGAAAGAGGAAAGCAGTAATAGCATATTGAGGACAGATGAATTTCTTAAAAGCTAGTAACTTTGGTATTTGGAGTCGATTGTTCCGAGAAATGAAGAATAAGAGATTTAGGCCAGCATGATTCCTATATGGGTCTGGAGGTATGTGGTATCAGTTTTGTGATTGGGGATGTGATGCTTCGTAATGACATCAAAGGGAAGTTTGATGAAGTGGCTTTAGTAATACTGGATATAAAATATTCGCTACATAATAATTGGCATCTACTGCCAAAAAAACCACTAGTAAGCTAGCTTGCTGAAATGAGGACATTAAGATAGACATGTGATGAAATAGGAAAGAAAGCAATAACAAGCTAATGAATGGAAGAAATGGTTAAGATTAACCGAGAGAAGATAAAACTAACTGATATGGTCTTAACACACTTTAAAGACACTGAACAATGCACCTATAAAAAAGAGTTATGCTTAACTAACAGGGAGAAGAAGTGAAGAAGACTATGACGAGGAATAACATGGAACAAGCGAGAAAGGCTTGGCACTGAACGTGAACTGAGGAGAATAAAATGCTAGCAGTCCCAGTAATAGGGTAATGCAGATGTCACCTATTTGTGAATGGCTTTTTCCTGTAAATTACTCGATTTGTAAAGCTAAGATATGCTTAAATATGATTTTCTTACACTAAGACAATCAAAACATGTTCAATGCAAACTAAAGGTTGGGTTCCCCTTCATCCTGGTTGTATTCGCACAATTCTGCATTTTCCTCTCTCTCTCTCTCTCTCTCTCTCTCTCTCCCTCCCCAGACCCCACTTGTGGTATTATACTGGGTGGTTGTTGTTGTTGCTGTCTCTCTCTCTCTCTCTCTCTCTCTCTCTCTCTCTCTCTCTCTCTCTTTCATAATGTAACTGCTTTCTTTTTGTAATAGTTAATTAACTGGAGATTTTTTCTGTTTTGCAGCTTTGCGTTTTGATATTTATCGGAACTAATGGTGAGACATACTTCAATACAGGAGCCTTAGTTTCCTGTGTTCAGAATTTTCCTAAAAGCCGTGGTCCAATAGTGGGGATACTTAAAGGATTTGCTGGGCTAAGTGGTGCAATTTTGACCCAAGTTTATGCTATGTTCAATTTTCCTGATCAAGCCTCCCTTGTTTTCATGGTTGCTGTTGGGCCATCAATTGTAATTACTGCTGTGATGTTCTTGGTTAGACCTGTAGGTGGTCACAAACAAGTTAGACCTTCGGATCATTCGAGCTTCCTATTTACCTACAGCATTTGTGTTATCCTTGCAGCTTATCTGTTGGCAGTTTTGCTTCTACAGGATTTAAGCAGTTTAAATGAGAATGTGATAACCTTATTGACAATCATCTTACTTATCTTAATAGTGCTTCCGGTTATCATTCCTGTTTTATTGGTTTTCTTCTCTGGACCAAGACCGGTTTTAGAGGAGAGCCTTCTTCCTGAACCAGAGAAACAAGAATCCTCTAGAATGGGGAGTTTCATTCTCAGTGAGGTGGAAGATGAGAAGTCTCCTGAGGTAGACACACTCCCACCATCAGAAAGACAAAAGAGAATTGCGCATTTGCAAGCTAAACTATTCCAAGCAGCAGCAGACGGAGCAGTCAGAGTCAAGCGGAGAAAAGGTCCACGCAGAGGGGAGGATTTCACTTTACCTCAGGCTCTAGTGAAGGCAGACTTTTGGCTTATTTTTATCTCCCTAGTTCTAGCATCTGGTTCTGGTTTGACGGTGATTGATAATCTGGGTCAGATGTCTCAGTCATTAGGTTACGCTAACACCCATATATTTGTTTCAATGATTAGCATTTGGAACTTTCTTGGCCGTGTTGCTGGTGGATACTTCTCTGAGAATATAGTAAAGTATGTTTCCAAGTTCCTAAGCACTAATACAGCTCTTGCTTTAATTGAAACATTTTTTTTCCTGATGTTTTAACTTGTTTAAAATGATTATCAGACACTATGCATATCCAAGACCAGTGGCAATGGCTGCAGTTCAAGTTGTTATGGCATTTGCTCTGTTCTTCTATGCTATGGGTTGGCCTGGTTCAATATATGTAGTCTCTGTGGTGATAGGACTCTGCTATGGAGCACACTGGGCAATTGTACCAGCTGCAGTCTCGGAACTTTTTGGATTGAAAAGCTTCGGTGCATTATATAACTTCCTTACATTGGCTAGTCCGGCTGGCTCCCTGATCTTTTCTGGTGTTATTGCTAGTGGTATATATGACTATCAGGCAAAGCAGCAACATGAACAACGGGTTCAAGGTTCAGGACTGGGGCTAGGAGTGCCTCTCGTTAAGGATGACTATCTTACTTGTTATGGCTCCATATGCTATTCACTCACAATGGGCATCATGTCAGGACTCTGTATCATTGCATTTATCTTGAGTTTGATTGTTGTGCATCGAACGAAGAGGGTTTATGCACAAATCTATGGCAAGCCTCAAGCTTGAAGGATATTAAGCTAAAGATACTCTGCAGTCTATAGAATTCAAAAGTATCCTGATTCCTTGGCAGATTGCTCAAGTGATTTCAAGAAAGGAGAAGCAGCACACATTTAATCTGCTCTCACGACTCAGAAACCAAAGCATTTGTCATGTCTCTTTGTTCATAAACTATGGTATAGTGTTCTCGACAAAAACACAATATTTAGATTGCCAGTGAAACATATTATTCTCGGTCTTGTAATTCAGTCTATGAAGGGTTTGAAACATAAGTGTGTTCATAATATGGAAGGTTGTTTTTGTTTTGCTGGAGATGCCAGTCATTTGTAATTCTTGATCATATCATGATCATTATTTGTAGTACCTTATTGAATTTTGAAGAAATGGAGAATGCTTTTGTTCTTTCTCTTCCTTGTTTAAGTCTTGTCTGCTTCTTTCATTTCTCAGTGAATGTAAACAGATAATAGCTTTCACATTCAGCAGTGTAGGAGGTTTTGCAAAAGGACAACAGTTTGCCAGTCTGATGATCACACAGACTGGAAAGGATCAGATAAAGACAACAAGTTGTAACTGAAAGTTTGAGTCCAAGTTTTGTTTTTGGGCAGTATCTGACTGAAAAAGTTCTCTAATCATGAATGACTATGCACATGATTACAGAGAACACTGGTTTTCACTCTGATACATTGTTTCTTAAAGCTTAGGTTAATCATAATTCAGACAGAGTTCATGTTTTCTGCAGCATTGCATTCTAAGACCTTAAATCTGTAGTGCAAAAGCATTCTAATAACACAACCCTTTTCTGCAATAGCAAACAATGGCTAAATCATACATCAGTCATTAAACTTTTCACCAGATTCTTAATCCAAGAGCTTACTGTTGAAAAAGTAAAGGGCAATGAAAACATAAGGACTTCATTCTTGTTACTTTTTGGGGGGGGAGGGGGAGGGTGGATGAAAAATCTTTGCAATATTTACTTACTCACTTAATTTTAGTAAGAAATTTATAATACTAAGTTTACTAAATCTGAAATAAAATTTTACAAATTAAGATGAAGTTTTATATGAATTCCTGCTATATATTAAAGGAAGCATAATTATAGTCAAGTAAATCAAAACTTTTCAGGAAATATGTTAGTATAATTCAAAAAATAGAAGAAAATATAAGAAGGAAAATTACAATTAATGTATATAGACCAAAATTAATTTAATTAAATTATTTTCCAGATTATCAAAATTTGGGTAATTTTACTACGGTTAAAAATTAACCATGGTAAGGGTTTAACCTCTACTAACCCCCCTCTCCGCAACCAAAACATCAAAATAAATAGACCAGGCCAAACCTGAAAATAGTACTTTAAAATTCAGGAAAACAAAGCCTTTTTCTCTAATTTTTTTATTTTTCGAAATAATGGTAATTACCAGCCAAAATTCCAAATTCCTCTAGGGTTTGTCGAAATTCGGACTGATCAACATTTCTGTATAGCTAGAAGCGGAGAAAGAATTTTTTTTGGGTGGAAAATCAACAGCGACTCACTCTACGTTTCACCATTGCTGCAATTTTATAGGTATACTATTTTTTATCCAATGCTTCAGCGTTGTTTTAATGCATGGCTACATTCCTATTGCTATAACTGTTTTCTGCATTTTCTTTTGTTAGGCAGATGCTTTCTGCATTGCTTTATACATAAACATGTCATATATATGTGTGTATGTGTGTGTGTGTGTGTGTGTGTGTGTGCGCATATGTATAACCTTTTTTGTGTTTAATCAATGTTGATTATAGCTGAGTTTGGAGTTATAGGGATTTAGTTAGGCGTTACTGAATTCATGTTGATTAAAGGCTTTAGAATCTTTGTATAGATACCTATAATTAATGCATTTCTGGTCTATTTTGAGTAGAGCACAATTCTGGTTTTTGAAGGTTGGATTTGTGAGATTCTGTTCT
Organism: Nicotiana glauca; assembly: GCA_026770625.1. NCBI lineage: Eukaryota > Viridiplantae > Streptophyta > Magnoliopsida > Solanales > Solanaceae > Nicotiana > Nicotiana glauca. Next base: position 40,553 of record MU715290.1, read on the forward strand.
AAATTTTGTGATGAATGTTTATAGAAAGAAGAAAAAAATTCCATTTTTGAAGTGTCTGATCTGAAATTCTTTAACTTCTGTAAAAAGAAGTAGATTTCAGAGCTATTCTTTTTGAATTGGTATCTGTTACTTATCAGTTAGAATGATTTAAGAATGAAGATTTAGGATGTCTGTTCGAGCTATTGAATTTTACTTTAATTTCGGAGGAAATAGTTAATACAGAGAACTCATATAGCCAACCCTCACTAGTTTGGGTTGGGCATCCTTTTGGTCCTGAAAAATGGATCACAAGAGAAATCGGTATAAATTAACTTTATCCGTACAAATGGTACTTCGAGCTTGGAACGAGCATGGAGAAGCATCTGTGTTTTCATAGTATATTCAGTTAATATTATGTGCTGAGAGAAACTTGAATGATGTCTAAAATTGCTCTTCATGCTATTGTAATTTAGGTTTTCTAAAGGTCGGTAATTCAGTTAGTCGGTTTCCTATTGATATGCAATTTAGGGTTCAAAAGGTCGGTAATTCAGTTTGTCGGTTTCCTACGGTTGTTTGACCAGTCTCTTCAATGCCTTTTTAGATTTCGGCATATGATAGGAGAGTAAGTTCAAAAGGGAAAATGCATTTATCATGTGGCTGGAACGAGTATCCTGTTCTTGTCGTTATTATGTTCCGTTGTAGCGAGAGTGTTATTTTTCAACTTCTCTCTGAGTCAGGTTTTGTTTTTGGTTTCCAAAACATTTCATTATCTGGTGTGAAGTTCCATTCTCCTTTTCCATCAAACAGAAAGGTTGTCGAGGAGTATCTGAACTAGAAACATATAAAATTCATAGACAAAAGCCACGTCGTATTTCTGTCAGTTCTTACTTTCGTTTGTCTGGAGTCTTTTACATTTGTCAAATTGATAAAAAATATTTGGGGTTTTTGTGGAAATAAGAAAATGAAGCTTCTCATTGAACATGGTTAGATTTGGAAGGAGATATGCAATCATTTCATTAGATGGAACAGTAGCATTGTTAGATTTAGAAAGGTCTAATGCAGTTATTTCAATAGATGGACCGGTAAAATGATAGACATTATTGTAAGTTTCCTTCTGTTATAACAGCACCTTTGTCTTATTATTATTTAGGTTTAGTTTCCGTAAAGTTCAGAATTTTTCATGGGTTCTTGTTTGTGCTTTTCTGCTGTTCGTGGAAATCGGATAGTGCATTAAATTCATGATATCCAAAAAAAAAATTCTCAAACCTATCATTTCACACTTAATTCGGCTTGCCTTTCTCTTTCTAAGTCGTTATTACTTCGCATACTAGTAACCTTTTTTCATATTATTTCCTCTTTCAAGTTTGTGGTTTCTCTGACTTGCATATTTGTACTGTGTATTCTAGGGTTCGAAGAGTCAAAGACAGTTCTTCTCCATAGTGCATGTGAATAAACTTCACTCAATAACCAGGTCATTGGGTGTTGGCTACAATTGCCAGTTGAACTGAGGGAGACAATTGAAGTTGGCCTATTTGCGGTTGCCAAAGTTGGAGGCAAATGGAATGTAATAAAGATGAAGCTGTTAAGGCCAAAGAAATTGCTGAGCGGAAATTAACTGAGAAGGACATTGCTGGAGCTCAAAAATTTGCTTTGAAGGCTCGAAATCTGTTTCCAGACCTTGACGGTCTTTCTCAGTTCCTGGAGGTTGTCAATGTTTATGTTGCTTCTGAGAAGAAGATTAACGGTGAAGTGGATTTCTACAGTATCCTTTCCGTAGATCCGTCAGCTGATGATGAAACAATAAGGAAACATTACAGACGGCTAGCTCTAGCTCTTCACCCTGATAAAAATCGATCTGTTGGGGCAGATGGGGCGTTTAAGATTTTATCTGAAGCGTGGAGTTTGTTGTCTGATAGAACCAAAAAAATGGTGTATGATCATAAGCGAGGTATGAGGAATGTTTCTATGGGGAATTCATCCATGCAAGGCAATCAGCACGGATCTCATAATTTCCCCATGAACCCAGCAAGTGCAAGAAACTCAACTAATGCTAATGTCCAGCCAACCCCGGTGGCTCCACAGCCGTCAAAACGAGAGACATTCTGGACATCTTGCATTCGATGCCAGATACAGTATGAATATTTAAAGCTCTACCTAAACAAAAGTCTTATGTGCCCAAACTGTCACCGGCCTTTTTTGGCAGGAGAGGTTATTGCTCCTGTGAACAATCAAGCTTCCTCTTTTCCCTGGTCTTCCAGCCAGCAGAAGCAGCAGCGTACAAGCAATCGTTCTGCTAACGGATCTTCTGCTTCAGGTGTGAAGCTCCCTACAGCTTTAAATTCAGGACAAACAGGATATTCTGGCTTGGGCGCAACATTTAGAGCAGACATTCAGCAGGATCCAGTTTTTAAGACAAGAGGTGCAAATGGTGTGCACTCCAATGCCACTACAGTTATGCAAGCTGCACAGCGCGGCCGGCCAGCTGGTGAGAACTTGAAGAGAGCTCATGCAGAAGCAGCTTCCGTGAAAATTGATGCAGGTTTTGTTCCTGATTCGGCTTCCAGTTTTTCCAAAGTTGATAGGGTAATAAAAAAGAGACGCATGGCTGAGTTGAAGTCAAATTGTCAAAGAAAAGGAATGGTGAATGAATTGGCTGGAAAAGTTGGATCTAGCAGCCAAGGAAACATACATGGAAATGAGAATGGGATTTTGAGAGCAGATAGGGTCGCCGTTGCGGGAAGTAACAAGCCTAGGAGTTCAAAGGAGTTGTCCAATTCAGAAATTCGTAATATGCTGGTGAAAAAGGCAAGGATGGAGATCAGCAAGAAGCTTAAAGAATGGAGCACAGCTACTGCTTCTAAAACTTCATATAAGGAAGAAAAAGAAGTGGAAAAGAAGAAGCAAGCTCCTAAAGTTATCACAAATGATATGAGAAGGGATAAAACTGCTAATGATGCAGTGGTGGATTCCAAAATAGTGTGCGAGCAGAAAAAGTCTTCCGTCTTTATTGCAGCTGTTGATTTAGAACCAGAAGTTACGTCGATGACTGTTCCTGACCCTGACTTCCATAATTTTGACAAGGATAGAACGGAAAAATCTTTCGATGATAATCAAGTTTGGGCTGCTTATGACGATGATGATGGCATGCCGCGCTACTATGCTCTGATTCACAATGCGATATCTAAAAAGCCATTTAAAGTGCAATTCAGCTGGTTGAACTCCAAAAACAACTCTGAATTCGGTCCAATTAATTGGATTGGTTCTGGATTCCTCAAGACCAGTGGAGATTTCAGGATAGGCAAGCATGAAATCAGTAGGACGCTCAATTCGTTCTCCCACAAGGTCAAGTGGGTGAAAGGAGCCAGAGGTGTTATCCAAATTTATCCGAGAAAGGGGGATGTTTGGGCTGTGTACAGGCATTGGTCTCCTAAATGGAATGAGCTAACTCCGGATGATGTGATACACACCTATGATATGGTGGAAGTGCTTGGAGACTACACAGAGCAGGAAGGTGTCACAGTTGCTCCATTAGTCAAAGTAGCTGGCTTCAAATCAGTATTCCGTCAGCATTTGGACCCCAAGTATATTCGGCATATTCCCAGGGAAGAGATGTTTCGCTTCTCTCATCAGGTCCCTTCATACTTGCTTACAGGCCAAGAAGCTCCAAATGTTCCCACTGGATGCTGGGAGTTGGATCCTGCAGCCCTGCCGTTAGAACTTCTTAAAGTCATGACAGATGCTGAAATAGAGGCAGAGGGAAAAGCTGCAGATCCTTCAAACTCAGAAAGGACATGTTGTGAAAGCAAAGAGGAGGAGAAACCCTATGTGGTTGGCGACAGCAATGTGATAAAGGGCAAAGAGACAACCAGAGATTCCAAGCGTGATGTCAAACAACCCATATTGACATATTCAAGAAAGAAAAAGGTGAAGAAGGCGGAAGCAAGTAACATTGAAGCCAAGGGAGAAACAAGCTTGGCTGCTGCTGAGGACTAGCCTATGATCAAGTAATTTTGGTGTTATCGGTATTTTGATTGCCAATGATAGAGTAGTGTAGATGAAGAAGACATTGAATCCGACACCCAAGTGAATATTTGATTTTGATTTTATGTGCTTCTATAGGTTTACATTCAAGAGAGAGCTATAGTGTAAAAACAAAAAACTTGAATCATACCTGTATATTTCAAGTTTTTTTAAAGTAACTTTTGGACAATGAATTTTCTCAACCATCTTATATAAGTTTATAATTGCTTTCCTTTTCAGTTTCTTTTAGTAGTTTTGATGGCTATTTGGTGCTGTTCTTGTCAAGGTGCCCCACAGATATTACAACTCATTTTCAGCATATGAAGTGTTCAAATCATTTCTAGTTTACTGCTTGTACATAGTCTAAATGATTTCTCTTCTGAAACGGAGGACTAGAGCGGCGCATAGGATGTGGTGCTGTTTATAGTAGTAAACTTGCGCATGCAAAGCCAATTTGGTTTTATGTTGAAAGATTTCTTTGTTTTTTACCTTAGATTTTCTTAAAGCTTGTTTGGATTGTTTGTTCCATGTCGTTTTATAATGTATCGTATTGTATTGTATCGTACTGTATTGTTTGATGAATACAATGTTTTGATAGATTGTATCGTTCCGTCGTTTCATGATATCATGCACGGTGCGCCAACAATATGAAGAATAAATTTGCAATATTAATAAGAAAAAAATAGGATACGGAGTAGAATTATTATATAAAAGAGTAGGGTAAAGGATACAATATGAATATTTAATAATAAGAAAGGTCAAGATGAGAGAAAAAAGCAAGGTAACGACGCCACCACGCCAAATCTGTCGTTTCATAAATTTGCATTTTTGTCGTTACGTAACAAAAGTTTTAACAATACGATACAATAAAATATAAATAATAATCAAAACAAATACTATATTTAAAATAATAATACGATATAATACAACGGGTAACAACTCTCCAAACAAGCTGTTAGTCGTTGGTTCTTACATTCCTCTATTTGCATGGAGCCCAATTGTACCACCATTCAGCGTTCAGGGGAAGAAAATCTCTCTATTTAGACTTGATTAATATTGTAAATCAAAGTGGCATTTCAACTCCATAAAAATAATCAGTAATAGTATGGGAGTTGTCTTCACCAACGACTAACTTATTTAGTTGTTCCAAAATATTCTCTGTTTTAAGACATTTAACAAAAATATTGTAAAAGCAATTGGGGAATCATTTAATTAAGAAAGTAATCCAATTAATTACTATCATATTAATGACTCCTCTTTTTACATTAAAACTATGCGTGTACATATATTGCGCAACAAATGTTGAAGCTATCATGCAATTTATTACTCCCTCCTGTCCAAAATAAGTAATTTTTTAGCTTTTTTCCTATGATCCAAAATAAGTGATTTTTTCAAATTTCAAGAATGAATTAATTATTTTTCCCTAATTGTCATTGGAATATGTGTTATGAGTGTTTATGTGAGATAGTAAAGGTTACTATGGTCAATTCCTTTGCTAACTAATGCTAAAAGTTGAATTTCTTAATCTATGTGAAAACATCCAAAAAATCATTTATTTTGGACCGGAGGGAGTATCAAAAAACTATACTCCCTTCGGTCCAAAATAAGTAATTTTTTGGCATTTTTCTTGTGGTCCAAAATAAGTTATTTTTTTAAATTTCAAGAATGAATTAACTTTTATTTTTCTACATTGTCCTTGGAGTAAATAGTGTTGGAATATGTGTTAGGAGTGTTTATGTGAGATAGTAAAGGTTAATATGATCAATTCTATTGTTAATTAATGTTAAAAGGTAAATTTTTAATCTATGTATAAACATTCAAAAATCACTTATTTTAGAACGGAGGGAGTAGTATATTTACTTATTGGGACTGTTGTCTATTGGCAAGAGTGATGACAACAGCGAAATCAATATTTTACCACATAAAAGGAAGAAAAAAATGAATGACGACAACAGGGACAAAATTAATGAGTAACATGTGTTTACTCGAAAATACAAGTAATAATTAAATTGATTTGTGATTTTATGCAAAGATAATGTGATTAAATTCAATAGTCAATACTAATTACTATTCCCTTCGGTCCAAAATAAGTGATTTTTTTGTTTTTTTTTTCGTGTGGTCCAAAATAAGTGATTTTTCCAGATTTCAAAAATGAATTAATTATTTTTTTCCTACATTGTCCATGGAGTAAATAGTGGTGCAATATGTGTTAGGAGTGTTTATGTGAGATAGTAAAGGTTAATATGGTCAATTACATTGCTAATTAATGCTAAAAGATGAATTTCTTAATTTGTGTGAGAACACCAAAAAAATCACTTATTTTGGACCGAATGGAGTAGTATTCAAGAAATACAAAGTAGAAATGAAAAGAATAAGTGAATCAATCCAATATTACTCAGTTGTAATGACCTCGAGCTTAGTGACCTCAAGATGAATTAAGAGCAATAAAATAAGAACAATAAACGTAAAGGGCAGAAAAGAATAATTCTGGCGAACTCTAAGAGAGAAAAGTAGGATAATATATTTTTTGTCAATGATAAGACGATGTTGCAAATGATTAGGGTCCCTTTTATATAATAGGCAACCCTAAATAAAGTATATTTCTATTTACAATAAGGAATATTCTTAATACAGTTGTCTAACCGCCTAGTACGGAATCGTACAATCCTATTTCGAGATTTGTGTCATGATCTTGGGGACGACGTGGCAGAAATATAGCTCATTCTGTTATAAATCCACAACGGTACTATTTCGGGGTCGAGCATACTCGACTTTGGTGTACCTTATGCATTAATCTTCGGGCATGCACTTTGTCTTCGAGCTCGGATCTGGTCCCTCGAGCTCAAACTTGACCTTGCTTGAACTTGTGCTCAAGATGACCCCTCGAGCCTATAAATCTGAGGCATACGATTCCGACCGTATACAACATGAAAGGCAAAAATTTAATGCATCTCGCGTTCTTCTTATTAATCGCCATCTTATTATGTTACTATATTACCTACAGTGGCGGATCTACATGCTATTTTTGGGTGCTCAAGCACCCATTATCTTTAATAAGATTTAGTAAATTATAATTATAAAATATTTAGATAAATATTGAGTGAGCACACATAATTAAACTTCTTTTCCTCTTCTTTCAAAATTTTTATCAGTGAACATCTACGACTTTTTATCAGTAATCCTGGTTTCGTCTGTTTGGATTTGATCTCATCTCCTTTGGCCATCGTACCTTATCTCCCATGCTTCTTAAAATAGCTACGAGTTCAGAGGTGCTTACGTTGAAATTGTAACCACAGAACCTTGCCTTTAGACTTTCACCATCGTCTCGTGACCCGTGTGTGTTCTGATCGTTCCTGAACCTTGATGAGGAGCCTGATTCCCTGTTTCTAGGTTTGTGATCGTACCTTAGATTATCTTGCCTTGACCGTGAGTCCTTTCCCGCAGGTCCCATGTAAGGCTCGTACCTATTTTTACCAGATCTTTTTTCATTTTCTACACGCCTTGAGCTTACTTTTTCTTCTGTTTTATGTCGTAAAATAATATCTTCTTCAATCCTCATCTTTGTACTGTATATGTTGTAGACATCATTCCACGTTGTTGCTGGGAATTCTCGAAGGCTTTCCTTGAGTCGCCTCGTAGCTTCTGAACTCTTCTCATTCAAATTGCTGGTGAATGCTATGGATACCCAATTGTCAGGTACTCGTGGCAACGTCATTCTTTCCCCTTGAAATCTGTCCACGAATTCTCTAAGCAACTCCGAATCTCCTTGCTTGATTCTGAAGATGTCTTCCATTCTCTTTTCAAACTTTTGAGCTCCCGAGTGTGCTTTGATAAATAAATCTGCAAGCTCAGCAAAAGAAGTTATAGAATTTTTAGGTAAAAGAGAATACCATGTTAGTGCTCCTTTAGTGAGTGTTTCACCGATTTTTTTGACCAAAAGTGATTCAATCTCCTGCTTAGTCAAATCATTGCCCTTGACACCTGTTGTAAATGCAGTAACGTGATCTCGCGGGTCTGTTGTCCCATCATAATTTGGAATATCAGGCATCTTGAACTTCTTTGGAATTGGGAGAGGGGCGACACTTGGCTTCCAAGGCTGTTGAGAATATTTATCTATATCTACCCCCTTGATCACGGGCGGTACCCCAGGTATTTATTCTATGCGGTCATTTTGCTCCTTAAGCTGTTTCTGCAATGTTAATACTAGATTTTGTAAATTAGAATTAACTGGATTACCTGGGTCTCCCTCCTGTGTTTCACTGGGGGTTCCACCGCTGCCTGAATTAATCAGTCCAGAACGAGGATTCTCCAAAGTATTGTTATTTGGAGTAGGTGTGGGTAGAGCAGTAGGTAATTGATTGGCAAAAGCTTGTAAAGTTTTGTTGACCTGAGTAACGATAAGTTTTTGTAAAGCATCATCCATAGGTTCAACATTCTCAAATTGAACTTGTTCTTCTGCATGAGATCCTTCAGGAGTTCCTTCACGAGATCATCGTGGTGAACCTTGTGGAGAAGGAACTAATGCATTATTGTCTCGCAGATCTCCCTGAAGTTGTTGGTTCGATTGATTTTCTTGATTTCCTTGGATGTTGTCATTGTTGTTCGACATAGTTGATACAACAAAGAAAATTAAGTTGAGATATAATTGATTATCAGATTCCCGATAATGGAATCAATTTGTTTAACCAAAAAAATAGATTTTTAGTCAAAGTTAGAATTTAGGAGAATAAGGGTTACTGATAATCAGAAAAGTATATAAAGAAAGAAATTTGAGAATAATATGATCAGAAAGCAAATAAATTAAATTATATTCTGATAGTGTCTTGTGTCTCTACAATTGTTTGTTCCGTCCCCTTTTATAGCCATTTTGGGGATACGAGCCTTACCTTTATCATAATAAAGCTATTATGGGCAATTAATGACTTTAAATATTACGTTATGCAATCATATGCATTAAATACATATTCTCTAACGCTTCCAGCATTTAATACTCATTAAATGTTGTATTTGGGCTCTTATTTGCTGTCAGATTCATTCATTTAATTCTTCACGATCTTTGAGCTTTAAATGTCTTGAATAGGTACGAGCGTTGAATTGCTTGTATGACTGCTCGCACCTCTTCTATTTAACTTGCTTGTATCTGTTGTTGCTCGTACCTCTTAACTAACCTTAATTCTTTGACTGTTTGACCAGTCTACGTGTCATGACACGTCATCTCCAATACGCAAACTAAACTTTTTTCAATACATAACATACATTGTTGATAGATTCTTTATATATTTGTTGACATTTTTAAAAATTAGAAGTTTCTTCTCATTTATATAGTAAAAAGCCACAAGAAGAAGTAAGTTCTATAGTTCAATCTTTAGAGTCATCTCATTCTTCATTACAGGCTTTGTTCATATACAATAAATTAGAGATAGAGTAAATTCAATGATAGACGTTTGTTGGTATTCCAATCTTCTTTCTCGAGAGCTAATACGTTATCGGTAATAAAACCTAGCTACTATATATACTGCTACGAGGGAAATGAGTGAAAAACAGCTATATACAGTAAAAGAGAAAATGATCGTTGATTGTACTTAGAACCTAACAGTTAAAATGTTAATATTAATAATAAACATACATGCTATGAATTAACTACAAAATTATGATGTCTTTAATATCTTCATAAGACATAAGTTACACGAAATGAACATTTTAAATATTAATCAAGCCTATTATACCGTGCAATTCAAAATTTATTCTCTTAAGTTTTTTTTTTCTGGCTTCTTTCCATCCTTCTCCTCTTAGTTGGGGTATTACGTGTGAAACACGTACATAGAAACTAGTATATATAAAAAAAACTTAGCGACGAAAAGAAGGAATATCCAAAAGTGAAAGTTGAAGGTATTTTACTCTTTTTTTAGTTGTTTATTAAGTGAGGCTGCATAATTTAATAAGGAATTGGCTAATGAAACACCTAATTAATTGCTTGCGAACAAAGAAACTTGCTTACAACATAATTCCATGCATGTACTTCACTGAACACACACACACACATATATATTTATATTTAACATCTAGCCTAGATATAAGAGGTTAGATATAACATCTAGCCTATATACCTGATTGTTTATTAAATGAACTTGGCAGAGAAATAAAGTTCATAAAAAAGAAAAAGTGTTAATTACATTACATGTAACCTACCTATATTATCCTTACCGAAAAGCTTTATAGATACATAATATTAAGGTTTTGAGACCATAAATTTCAATAGTCTTAAATTATTTAATTAAACTTCGTATCTAGTACAATAACACATTGATAATAGGTCAATTTAACTATAATTAGGCCCTAAATAACCACCTTCTTGTATAGTTTGGATGACAAAAGTGATAACAAAATGCTCTTATTAGCGCTTTTCATGCTTTGTAGGTTATATATGTCAAGAGAAGGCTATGGAGTACTCTTGTGATCAAATATGGAGAAAAAGAGGCCAATCGTAAAATTCCGCCAAGTGAAACTCGAGAAGCAGTTCAAACCAGGCCTGAAGAAGACCTGTCGCGGTTCCACCGCGACCGCGGTAGAACCGCGGTGGAAGAAGGCTGCAGATAAAGTGAGATTCAGAGAACATGTTTGGCCGCGGTTTGACCGTGATCGCGGCAGAACCGCGGCGGACGCAGCAAACTTCAGAGACTAAAGTGTAAAACACGGGATTTTTAGACCTAAACCCTATTTTAAACACTAGACTTCGCCCAAGAGAGGCATGTATTATATTGGAGAGTATTTTGGCAAGGGAAACAATTGTGAGAGATCACCAAAAATATTTTTCTTCTTTTCTTTGATTTTTCTTGCAAGTTTTATGATGAATATTGTTTTAGTTTGTTTACCCATAGTTATGAGTAGCTAAATCCTTTGTCTAAGGTTTTGATGGAATCTATTGGGGGATGAACTTCTTGTTTATGTGAATACAAATTGCTAGTTTCAATCTTTATTTGTTCAACTATGTGTTTGTTGCAGTTAATTGACATGATTCTCAACTAGTTGTGCCTATTTAGTGTGCATATTTAGGTAATTGTTGAACAACACCACTCCCAAAGTATATAAGGGATCAATAACCAATGGTTTAAAGGCGGGATTAGGGATAACGAAGCTTTGGGTGTAATCTTAAGTGAACTGTGTTAATTAAAGCAAGCTAGTGTATCTCGGGAGAGTGCAACTAGTAAATTACTGTGATTATTTGGGAGAGATTTACGGTAAGAAGAGCGTTTATGATTGATAGAGATGTGTTGGTAAATTTGTATGAAGCATAAACAGAAGGAAATCCATCAATAGGGGAAATCATTACCTTAGCGTTTTCTCATTATTGTTTACAACCTTAGCACCCCTAGTTTACAGCTGTTTATTTCCTTGCAATTTTAGTTATTAAAGACACCATCAAGTGTGAATCAAACATTTGGGAAAATTGGTTCTAAAGAGTTTAGTAGATCTAAAGATAGTGATTGATACGTTAATTCTCTGTGGGATTCGGCTCTGGGCATAATACCCCGGATTATATTTGCAACGCCCGCTTAGTCTTTTTATAGACACAGTTGAGCGTAATCAAATTTTGGCGTCGTTGCCGGGGACTTTAATTGAATTATCAATTACCATTGACAGAAATACAAAAATTCTTAGTGTAGTCACTTTTCTCTCTACCCAATTTTTCATTGAAATTTTGACGGTTGTTGATCTGGTCGCACATGTGTATGCCTAGAAATTCTACGAGGACTAGAGAACTACTTGAAGGACTCTCAGAACCCGAGAAAATATTCCGGACGTTGAACCGTGCCAACAAAAGACTTCAACAATTCCAACAAACACACAAACTTGAAATTGACATGGGAGACGTAAACGACCCCAACGGAAACGTCAGGAATGAGCAAGCTGGCTTAAATGCCAGAGAAGTGACACCTTTTGTGCCTGAGGGTGCTCTATATGACCGGGCATAACTCACAACTGACAATTTGGCCACTGCCATTGTTATGCTCGCAATACAAGCTGAATCGTTCCAGATCACAAATAACATGCTGCACTTGTTGCAAAATAAGGGACTTTTTTCTGGGACACAAATAGAAGACTCTCAGCAGCACTTGAAGAACTTCCTGTCTATCTGCAAAACTCAAAGGCAGCCCAATGTGACTCCAGAAGCAATCAGACTGTTATTGTTTCCATTCTCGGTGATAGGAGCTGCGCAGGTTTGGCTAAACTCACTCCCCATAAACTCTATAGAAACTTGGGATGAGTTAGTCAACCAATTTCACAACAAGTTCCACCCGCCCAACAAAACTGCTCAACAAATTGATGAGATCGTGAGCTTCAAACAGAAACNAGCATGAAGAATATTGTAGATGTCTCTGTTGGTGGGGCATTTTTGAGCAAAACCTGAAGATAAGGTCAGAATCTGCTTGACAAGATGGCACAGAATTCGGGGTGGACGACTAGGAATGCACCTATCACTCTAGTGGTGCACTCAATGCCTCTTGATCCCTCAAATACCATGGCTAAAAATATGGCGACCCTCCTGACACATATGAGCATACTCACCAAAAAGGTGGAGGAATTAGGGCAGAAACAGCAAGTACATATTGTAGACACTACCAACGGGGGTTTGTGCACATCTTGCATTAGCCAGCCAATTGGTAATCCTTGGAACACAGAACTTAATAATCATCATCAGCACCCTGAAGACATGAACTATGTGTCCAACTATGGAGGCCAGAGACAGGGCAATCAGAACTGGGGTCAGCACAATCAACAGCATTATAGGCCGGTGCAGCCGCAGTTTAACATAGGAAACATGGGAGGTATGAGACCCCCCAAAAATATGGCACCTTATCCCATGCCACAGGGGTACAACAATCACAATCAGCAGCAAGGGTATCCCCCACCTCAGCAGCAGCATGGGGGGAGGTAAGAAGATGGGTTCACTAGACTTGAAGCAATGATGCAGCAAGTTATTGGGTCCAGTGCAAAAATGAATGAAAGAGTAGATGCACATGATGCAGCAATCAAAAATATTGAAGTGCAAATGGGCCAAATTTCAATGTCTCTGAACAATCGTCCTCAGGGGACATTACCTGCAGACACCCAGATAAATCAAAAAGATCAGGGCCCAAAGCAGCTGATGGAGGTGAGTCTCCGTAATGGCACGAATCTAGATGTAGAACAAGAGAGAGCTCGAGAAAATATACAGGCTGAGACACTCATTCCAGTGCCCATTGAGCTGGATGAGTCTACGATACTGACAGAGGTGACAATCCAGCCTACTCAGGAAGAAAAGAATATTCAGCAGGAGACCGAGAAAATAGATGAGCCAGTAGTTGAAATAGTAGCTGATAAAGAGAAGTCCCAAGTGATTGGGAAGAAGAGACCTCCTGCACCTTTTCCACAGAGGCTGGCCAAGCATCAAAAGGAGGAGCAGTATAAAAAGTTCTTTGAAATGCTCAAACAAATCCAGGTAAATATTCCACTGATTGAAGCTTTAAAAGAGATGCCTGGATACGCAAAAATGATGAAGGACTTGATGTCCCCGGAAGTTTGACTTTCAAGACTTATCCACAGTTACACTTACCCAGACTTGTAGTGCAGTGGTGACTAGACCTGTTGCTGAAAAGCTGTCTGATCCAGGTAGCTTTACAATTCCATGCACCATTGGGAATTTTGCCTTTGCTAAGGCGCTCTGTGATTTAGGGGCCAGCATTAATCTTATGCCCCTGGCTATATATAAGAGGTTGGGCATTGGGAGAACTAGAACCACATCCATGTTGTTGCAGCTGGCCGACAGGACTGTGAAGTGTCCATTTGGTATCCTTGATGATGTGCTTATTCAGGTGGGGAAACTTATGTTCCCTGCAGATTTTGTGATCTTGGATTACAAAGTGGATGAAGAGATTCCTATAATCTTAGGAAGACCATTCTTGGCCACAGGGAGAGCTCTGATTTACTGTGAGACTAGGGAGCTCAAGATGAGACTCAATGATGAGGAAATAACATTCAATGTGCAAAAGTCTATGAGGCGACCAAGCGAGTTAGCCAATTGCTCTCTTATTGATGCCGTGGATGTAATCGTAGAGTCTGATGATCAGGTGTTGACAATTGAGGACCCCCTTTCTGCATGTTTGATGAACTTAGATGAAGTGAATGGTGAGGATCTAGAGGAATAGGTGTTGGCATTAGAAGGTAGAGGGTTCTGGGATAGAGATCTAGAATTCGAGCCCATGCACTTGGAAGATAGAGAAACTCCTCCAACTAAACCATCCGTTGACGAACCACCAAAGCTGGAGTTAAAGTCATTACCACCCCACCTCAGGTATGAATTTCTGGGACCTGACTCCACATTACCTGTTATTATCTCATCTAGTTTGATAGATGTGCAGGTTCAAAAACTTTTACAGGTACTAAAGGAGTGCACAACTGCCATTGGGTGGACCATGGCAGACATCAAGGGGATCAGCTCCGCCTACTGCATGCACAAGATTCTGTTGGAAGAGGGGCACAAACTTTCCAAGGAACACCAGAGGAGGCTGAACCCCAATATGAAGGAAGTGGTGAAGAAGGAGGTGATAAAATGGTTGGATGCATGAATCATTTTCCCAATCTCTAAAAGCATCTGGGTGAGCCCAGTTCAATGTGTCCCTAAAAAGGATGGCATGACAGTTGTGAAAAATGACAACAATGAATTGATCTCAACAAGAACCGTCACAGGTTGGAGAATTTGTATGGACTATCGAAAGTTGAATATAGCCACCCGGAAAGACCACTTCCCACTTCCCTTCATTGATCAAATGTTGGACAGACTGGCAGAGAGGTCACACTTCTGTTTTCTAGATGGGTACTCAGGATACAATCAGATCTCCATTGCTCCAGAGGACAGGGAAAAGACATATTTCACCTGCCCGTATGGTATTTATGCCTTTAGACGGATGCCCTTTGGCCTATGCAATGCACCTGCTACATTCCAACGGTGCATGATGGCCATATTCACTGACATGGTTGAGAACATAATGGAGGTGTTCATGGATGACTTCTTAGTGGTGGGGAATTCATTTGATGAGTGCCTGATAAATCTGACGTGAGTGCTGAAACGGTGTATCGAGACGAAATTGGTTTTGAACTGGGAAAAGTGTCATTTCATGGTACAAGAAGGCATAGTCTTGGGGCACCGGGTGTCAAGCAAAGGGATAGAGGTGGATCGCACGAAAGTTGATGTAATAGAAAAGCTGTCTCCCCCAACCTCAGTCAAAGCAATCAGAAGTTTCCTTGGGCATGCCGGTTTTTACCGGAGGTTCATAAAAGACTTCTCCAAAATTACCAACCCTCTCTGTAAGTTGCTAGAAAAAGATCACCCGTTTTTGTTTTCTGATAATTGCAGGGTAACATTTGAGGAGTGAAAAAAGAGACTGGTCACAGCACCCATCATTGTTGCCCCCAACTGGGAGCAACCGTTCGAACTAATGTGTGATGCCAGTGACTACACAGTGGGGGCAGTGCTGGGCCAGCGGAAAGACAAACTGATGCACCCAATCTACTATGCTAGTAGAACATTGAGTGGTGCCCAGTTGAACTACACTGTGACTGAGAAGGAAATATTAGTTGTGGTGTTCGCGTTCGATAAGTTCTGATCCTACCTGATAGGGTCCAAGGTAATTGTATATACTGACCATGCAGCTCTCAAGTACTTAATCGAGAAGAAAGAATCCAAGACACGCCTGATTCGTTGGGTGTTGCTATTGCAAGAATTTGATCTTGAAATTCGTGACCGTAAGGGCACTAAGAATCAAGTCGCTGATCATCTATCACGACTTGAGGGAGATGAAAAGGCAGTTGAGGTTAAGGAAATTCTGGAAACTTTTCCAGACGAGCAGCTGCTCGCCACCACTCATCAGGAAGCGCCATTGTATGCAGACCTTGCTAATTACCTGGCCAGTGGTATAGTTCCTCACGACCTTTCATCGGTCCAAAGGAAAAGATTTTTTCGTGAAAGCTACCAGTATTACTGGGACGAACCTTATCTGTTTAGAATATTCCTTGATAATATGATCCGGAGATGCGTCCCCGAGACAGAGCAATTTTCTGTTTTGCAGTCTTGTCACGCATCGGCGTATGGTGGACACTTTGGAGGTGTCAGGACAGCGGAAAAGATGCTAGAGGCTGGATTCTTCTGGCCAATAGTGTTTAAAGATGCTCATTTATGGGTGAAGGGCTGCAATGAATGTCAGCACACCGGGAACATTTCCCGATGCCACGAGATGCCCATGAACCCAATTCAAGAGGTGGAAGTGTTTGACGTCTGGGGATCGACTTCATGGGTCCCTTCGTCAGCTCCTATGGCAATAAGTATATTCTTGTTGCTATAGACTATGTATCCAAATGGGTGGAAGCTGTTGCATTACCCACCAATGATGCAAAAGTGGTGGTAGGATTTCTAAAGAAGAACATATTCACTCGCTTTGGGACACCACGAGCAATTATCAGTGATGGGGGAACTCACTTTTGCAACAAAGCCTTTGAAAAGTTTCTGGCTAAATACGATGTGCGTCACAAGGTGGCTACTCCTTACCACCCGCAGACTAGTGGTTGAAGTGTCCAATAGAGAAATCAAGAGTGTGTTAACTAAAACGGTGAACACCACAAGAACTGATTGGGCGAGGAAGTTAGATGCTGCACTGTGGGCTTACAGAACTGCTTTCAAAACACCTATTGGTATGTCACCATACAAGTTGGTGTTTAGGAAGGCCTACCACCTACCAGTGGAACTTGAACATAAAGCGTGGTAGGCGTTGAAATAGCTGAACTTGGATATGGAAGCTGCGGGCACACTAAGAATCACTGAACTGCATGAGCTTGAAGAGTTCAGACATCTTGCTTTCGAGAGCACAAAGTTGTACAAGGAGAAAATGAAGAGGTTGCACGACCAGAACATTGTTGAGAGAAATTTCAAACCCGGGGACATG
>MU715292.1:17416-73700 GCA_026770625.1 Nicotiana glauca
GGGGGGGGGGGGGGGGGGGGCTCATAACAGACAAAGTGTAAGTGGGGAGAGATTGCAATAAATGCTTGATCAGAGTAATTTTGCCCCCCGGGTAGAGAATTTTACCTTACCATCCATTGAATCTTTTAATAATCTTAGCTAGCATACCTTCAAATAAAATAGTGCTATTCCTTCCATGATAAATAGAGCATCCTAGATAATTGAAAGGAAATTTTTTATCCATGAAACCTGAAGCTTGCCGAATTCTGTTGATCCTGGAAGCAGAGGTGTTAGGAGACATGATGAAATAACTCTTGTCATTATTGACTTTTTGCCCTGACGCCTTCATATACCTCTTGATTTGCTTCTTGATAAGTTTGATAGATTTCTTGTTACCTCCACAGAATATGACAATATCATCTGTATATGCAAGGTGATTGATCTTTGGCCTCTGTTATTCATGCTGAAAGGGGTAAAATCTTCACATATGAAGAGCTTATTCAAGGATCTGGTAAGCACTTCCACACTAATAATAAATAGAGATGGGGAGAGTGGATCTCCCTATTTCATGCCCTGAGAAGAGGTGAAGAAACTTTTTCTATTACCATTAATAATAATGGAGTATCAAACTCCCTTAATCAGACCCCAAATGATATCAATCCACTCCTCCGAGAAACCAAATTTCCTCAAAACCGACATGATAAAGCACCATGACATTCTGTCGTATGCTTTCTCCATGTCTAATTTAATAATAACATTACCCCCGCAGTTTTTGTTCTTGATGTTCTGGTGGATCTCTTGTGCTAGCAATATGTTTTCAGTGATGGATCTCCTTTTGACAAACCCACTTTGATTTTCTAAAATGATCTTATGGAGTATAGGATTTAGCCTTCTAGAAAGGATTTTGGAAATGATTTTGGCATTGAAGTTTCTTAGACTGATGGGTCTTAGCTCAGAGAAACTACTGGGTGACTCTACTTTAGGAATTAGCACCAAGCATGTGTGTGAGAAGAACTTGGTAAGCCTTTTTCCATTGAAGATTTCTTGTACAAAGTTAGTGATATCATCTTTGATTATATTCCATCATTTATGAAAAAAGTGTCATTAAATCCATCAGGACCAGCTGCACTATTAGCACCCATATAAAAAACAACATTTCTAATTTCCTCCATATTAGGCATATCAGTCAGTAGAGTGTTATCATCATCAGTGATAATCCTAGGAATGCAATCAAGTATATCAATGTCTTTAAACTGGTGCGTTATGTTGAATCTCTTGTAGAAGTGTCTAATAACAGCCTTTGCAATGTTATCATCTCCTTCCACCCATCTGTCCATGTGATCTTTTATCTTGTGAAGCTGTAACCTTTTTCTTTTTTCCCTAATCAGACTATGAAAATATTTAGTATTACTGTCACCCTCTTCGAACCATTTAATGTTTGTTCTCTGCTTAAGGATAGAATCTTACATGGTCATCCATTTTATGTATTCCACTTGCCCTTTAATAAGCTCTTCCCTGGATAAATCAGAGTTGTATCGCAGATCGAGCACTTCAAGGTCATTCATCTTGGATTCCCAGAGTTTTACCTGTTCATGAACATTTTCAATCTCTTCTTTTGACCATTGAATAAGCCTTTTACTGAGTTTTTTAAGCTTCTATTGAAGTTTCCACAAGGCATTCCCCCTAATATTGGAGTACCACACTTCTTCTACCAGATTCATGAATGAAGGTTGTTCCACCCAGAAATCAGGGAATTTGAAGTATTTAATACCATTGTTGTTTTTGTTATAACACTTAAGGAGTAAGGGCCTATGATCCGAACTAGTTCTTTTGGTAGATGTTTGACCACATTATTTTGTATAAGTTGACACCATGAGTCATTAACAAAGATTCTAATTAGCCTCTTCCAAATTCTTCTTCTAGCCTTCCAGTTACTGTACCAAGTGAACTTAGGCCCAACATAGCACAAACTTTAAAGTCTAAGCTTTTGGAAATTTTGTGAGCTCGGCCACCCCGTTTTTCATGCGGATCAAGACTAACATTGAAGCCTCCTCCTACGCACCAATGGCCATCAATCATCTTGTGGGTGTCTTCCAAGCTAGACCATAGTGCTTTTCTGTCGCTAGCTTTACATTTTGCATAATTTTTCATTATGTACATACTCTTGGAATCCACCCCGTTGTGCATTTTGATAGTGATTTGTTGATCATCCATAGTAACCACACTTGATTGAAAGTTTTCAGACCACATGAGCCAAATTTGCCCATTTATGTTGGATATGCAGTGTTTAAGCTTCAGAAACCTCATATACTTTTCCAAATTGTTCATATTAGCAAATGGTTCCATAAGGTCTATAAAATCCACTTTGTTGATGTTGATCAATTTTTTTAATCTAGGCATGGTCTTTTTTTGTGTTAACTCCTCTAATTTCCAAAAATGGCACTTATCATGGAAAAAGAAGGAATTAGTTTGATCCATCTCCCTGAGTAGGTGCTTTCTCATTCTGTTTTTTATTCTTGTCTTTCTTTTTGTTCTGATTCTTGCGTTTAGTCACAGGAGAGAAGCCTTCTTCGTTATCCAGGTCCTGTACTTTCTCAAGTTGATTTTTTGGTAGCATTACTGTCACCGTGTTTAGGGAGGTGATCTCAAATTGTTGTATATTTTCCATCCTTATTGAAATTATTTCACTACTGCCTTGTTGTTGTTCATGGTTCAGATCAAGTTCTAAGCATATTCCAGGTAAGTTTTTAATTTCTGAGGGGATATTAACAGACTCATTAACATATTTTTGCCATTCCAATTCCTTAGTAGTTTTGTCCCTAATACTGCTTGCATTTAAATCAGGTTCTGTACTATCAGTTGGGACATCATGTTCAGCCACATTAGCATTGCCTTCTTTTATGTTGTCTTCCTTGTTAAATTCCCCATCTAAGTTCAACTGATTGCTGCAATTCAGTATATCTTTTGCCTGCTGAATATTGATAAGTATGTTCTTTTGTTGGAACCTTTTACATGTTTGAAGACTACTTTGGATTTGTTTTTCGGAACTTTGCTGTGCCTTTTAGCTGTTTTCTTTTTGGAAGTTTTGTTTTTTATGCTCTTCTGTATTGGAACCGCTTCATCCATAATCTTCGAGTCATTTGGTTCCTTTCGTTGCTGATAAACACAGTCTTGCTGCTCCTCGATGATATTAGCATAAATTCCAGGATTCATTTTTTTTGTTTACTGCCCTGCTTTTGTCTCACCAGTGTATTCTTCAGTTCATTATAACTGCTGGTTTCCCCTGCTTCATTTTCATCATTTGCTTCCTTATTTTCAGCTATTTCAGCGTCATCATGCTTGTCCTAGTTCTATTTTTCTTGGTGTTCTTTCCTTTCCATCTCTCTTTTCCTTTCTAACACTCTACAATTCATCATGTTGTGTCCTAACTTTCAACAATGTTTACAATACTTAGGTACCCCCTCATATTCAAGCTTTTGTATGAACCTTTTTTAGGGGCATTATCAAAGAGTTTTCCAACATAAACAGCATCTGGTTGCTGTTTAAGTAAATCGATTTCAATTTGGACCTTCGCGATGCTAGATCTAGTTTTACATCGCGTTGCTATGTCCATTTCCAATTGGGTTCTGATGACACTAACTACTTGCTTGACGTAGTGCCATGTATGCATATGGTATGGGAGACCAGGTAGCACTGGAGCCACCGGCAGGTCTTCCTCCGGCTTAAATCAATTTCAATTCGAACCTTTGCCATGCTTGATCTAGTTTTACATCGCGTCGCTAGGTCCATTTCCAATGAGGTTCCGACGAAACTAACTACTTGCTTGACGTAGTGCCATGTATGCATATAGTATGGGAGACCAGGCAGCAACACCCATACCGTAGCCACCGGCAGGTCTTCCTCCGGCTTAAATCGATTTCAATTCGAACCTTCGCCATGCTAGATCTAGTTTTACATCGCGTTGCTAGGTCCATTTCCAATGGGGTTCCTAATACACTAACTACTTGCTTGGCGTAGTTCCATGTATGCATATGGTATGGGAGACCAGGCAGCAACACCCATACCGGAGCCACCGGCAGGTCTTCCTCTGGCTTAAACTCTGACGACCAACTCTAAAGCCATATTTGTTGACCCTCTATCTCAATAACTCTCTTATACCATACAATATTAAAATTGTCTTCATTTGTGAAATCCAGAAACACATTAAAATTATCATAAACCCCAATTTTGACACTACCTTTGATGGTAATTAGTTCTTTGAATTTTGACCTAAGTCGGTTAATTTGGGGTCTAGGTTTGAGAAATCTACCCACAATTGTGAGTCTATATTCTTTAGCCATGATTCCATAGTAGTCCGTCGCCTTGAATAACACCGCCGACATCCCACTATGTGTCGTGTGTTCTCTTATTTGTTGCTTTGAGGATTCTAGAGATTGCTTTGCTGCTGAAATTGCTCCTGCATAGGAAGTCTTTGTTGTTGTTGCTTCCATTGATTGTTTTGTAGATTGATGAGGGGCGTTATGGCTATCCAGACGCGCCAGAGGGGCTCCGTCCATTGGATCAATGGTGGAGGCGCGTGTGGCTACTCGCTAGGTGGTAGCCATTATTTAGCGTTGTTCTAGAGAGAGTAGAGAGCGTAATTTTAAAACAAAGAATGTAACTGACTGGTGTTTTGTTTACTACTTTTGCATCTCTACCTATTAGGAGTGGATCTAGTATTACGATATCGGGATCACTTAAACTCAATATTTCAATGCGGAGCATAAATTCACGTATACAATTTTATTAAGTTGCAACAAAAACTAGATATAAATACTTTAAAATATAATGGCCATAGAATAATTAAATCCGCCTCTAGTGCCA
Organism: Nicotiana glauca; assembly: GCA_026770625.1. Taxonomy (NCBI): domain Eukaryota; kingdom Viridiplantae; phylum Streptophyta; class Magnoliopsida; order Solanales; family Solanaceae; genus Nicotiana; species Nicotiana glauca. The sequence continues at coordinate 22,259 of MU715292.1, forward strand.
GTATTTGTGTGAATGCTGAAAGTACAAGGGGGGGGGGTGAATTGTAAATATTTAAATTTAATTGCTTATTAGTCAACTAATTAATCGAGTAGTCAACTAGATATAATAACTTAACAGTTATAATGACAGAAAGTAAATTGCAGAAGGCAAGTGCAGGAATTAAAGACACCAAAATTTTATACTGGTTCGAATTTAATGTGAATCCTAGTCTAGTCCCCTTGGGTTGCAAGGGATTTCTCTTTTACTAAGAGTGTTTCTCCGAGTACAATTGAAGTGAATTGACAACACCGTCTTTATAGCACTCATTTCTTTTTGATACATTGCCTCACCAGTGTTATACTCTCCTTTTTTCTCTAACTTGTTACACAACAGATCTTAGTGAACTACAATGTTTGTTTGCAGTAGAATAAAGAGAGTGGTTTTTGGTTCGATCAAAGTATAACTGACTAGGGTTTAAGGATGGGTATAAATACTTTGATAAAGGTCGAGACTTGACAACCCAAGAGATTTGATCCAAAGATATTTATTCTTTACAAGAATAAGATAGATGGCCATTGTTTTCCCTTAATTTCCTTCCTTTGGCAGATGCATGTAATGAAGACTTGCTCCTTGATTGTTGGTTCTTCCGAAATTAGCCGCGTACCAATCTTTACAGAATCTTCGATCTTCCAGGATGCTGGCCTTGATTCGTGCCTTTAGTTTAGGCTTGCTTGATTCTCTCCATTACAGTTGGTCGTTACTCTTTGCTGATTGATTGGCTGATTGGATTCTTTCCTTGGCTATCCAGATTTGCTGATTGTATTGTAATCTTTGTTGATTGATTTCTTTCCTTGGGCACAGGATTGACTCCAGCAGTCTTGTAGTATCTTCTTGATTCCTTGTAATTTATTTCCTGCATATGTGTATTATTTGCATCATCAAAACTGGATCTAACAATCTCCCCCTTTTTGATGATGACAAAATAATATATAAATGTAAACACCAGTTGACTTTCCTGTGTTTTACTCCCCTCAATGTATGCAATTGACTAGTCCAGGATACTCCCCCTTAATGTATGTAGTTGACTAGTCTGAGATATAGTCGACTTCTGCCGCAAGCTGTACCTATACAGATAGAACATATACTCCTTCATTCTCCCCCTTTTTGACATCAGCAAAGAGGGAACAAGACAAGAACTAAATAGAATAGATAGCATTGAAGCAAAAAAGTTATAGTAATCATTCAAAGGCTAGGAATACAGCCCATAAAAATAGCACAGCAAAAAAATAAAAATTATCCAAAGGCTGAAAACACAGCCGAAAACCAGCAGAGCAAAAGAAATTGTCTTAAAACATCCACACTAACGACGTAGAAAATAAGTAAGGGTGTTGTAGATGGCCTCCTTTAACTGTTCAAATCCTGCATTGGCTGAGATGCTCACTCCATCCAATATGTCATGAATCTCCCGAAAAGCTTTGACAGCATTCTCCCTAACTCTGAGAACAACAACTCTAATTTTGGACACATCAGACCTTGTTTCCTTGGAAATAGCATGAATGTCACCAATAGTAGACTGAGTGTCTGTGAGAAGATTTTTGATTTCAGAGAGTTGAGAGTCGATAGCACGAAGCTTTTCACCTAGATCGGGACTGTCAAGACTGGGATGAGGGACAGCGGGTAAAGGTTTGGGCTCTACAGGGGCATGTTTTACTTCACTATCATGCTTCTTAACCCAGGAGCATTTTACACTCACATATCCCATACTAGCAAAGGCTCTAGAATTGTAGGACTTAGAGACAGTGATGAAGGGATAGTTAGACAGGGAAATTTGATGAGCTTCCAGAATTTGAGTGATTGCCATGCCATAGGGTAGACTGGTGGGATCTTCAGCACTCTCGATCATGAAATTAATAACCCAGGAGGAAAGCTTGATTTTGAGTTTGGTCACGAGGCAATAGACTAAGAAGGTGTCTCTTTCAGAGAAGGTTGAAAAGGAACCAGTACGGGGGAGCAAAGTAGTTGCTACCATGTGGGCCGAAACCCGAGTTTCGGAACTAACATCACTGGGACCTAACTGGTTTGGAAGGGAGTCAGAAGGACACTTAGCAATATATAGTTTGGCTTGGTTAAAGGAAATTTCAAAGTAATCAGGCCAGGAGTTTTTAAACGATATAGGAAAACTAGAACGACGGCACTGAAAGAGCGAATCAAACAGGGCACAGTCAAGAACAATGCACTTATCTAACACTAGAGATTCCAACCTATCTGGTTTACTAGAACGAAGATTTGCATAAAATATTTTTACCAAGGGTTCATATACCTTAGGCGGAGGAATAGAGAAGAACTTAACCCAACCTTGATGAACGAAAGGGTCTTTGACTTTGCAATTGAGGGCTTTCATGTCATCAAGGTCGACAACCCTTCCATGAGCAATGAACTTGTCTTGTAGAGCAATAAAGAAATCCTTATTTGGGGAATCCTAAAAATTGAGTCCAGATTCAAGAGAGGCAGCGAAATAAACCTTGGATTTCTTTGGGGTGGACGAAATAGGGATTTCTTCCATGTGTCGCTTACCTAAAGATTTTTCTCCTAGGAGTTGTGAGTGTTCAGAGAAATCTATCTGAGAAGAGGCAAAACCCTCAAAGTGATCGGACCCTAGGTCTACTTGTTCTGGGGGCATAGAAGGGGGTTTTGCTTTGGAACAGGTGCTTTTTCTGGTGGAAGCAGAGGGATTTTTGGGATGTTTGGCCATTGTAGAGAAGGGGTCTGATCGGAGCTTTTGGAGAAGAGATAGAGATGAGAGTGATTGAAAAAGGTTCTCTGCCTAAAGAAGAGGGTTTCTGACGGTTGAGTACAGAAAAGGAAAAGTTGTTAGTTGAAGAGACGTGATGATAGGCTTTCCAACATTGAACGACGAACTGATGTGAAAGAAGAGAAAAGAGAGGGAAAAATGGAGGCATAATTAATGCATGGGTAAAGGACAATCATTGCAAAAAAAATTAACAGTGCACATAGGTCCTAAGGGTTATTAGTAATGCAAATAATACCAAGTAAATTTCTTAAATCACAAAATCTCTCTTCTAATATAGGTTTAGTAAAAATATCAGCTAATTGATCAGTGGTTCCAACAAAAGATATTTCTATGTCTCCCTTAAGAACATGAGCTCTAATAAAATGATGTTTAATATCTATATGCTTTGTTCTAGAATGATGCACATGATTTTTGAAAAGACAAATAGCACTAGAGTTGTCACGAAAAATCTATATAGGCTTAAACAAAATTTCATAGTCACCCAGTTGATGAGACATCCACAGTAGTTGTGTGCAGCATTATCCAATAGCAATGTATTCAGCTTCAGTGGTAAACAATGCGACTGATGCTTGTTTTTTACTGTTCCAGGATATCAATGCCTTTCCTAGTAATTAACATGTACCACTTGTGCTTTTTCTATCAACCTTATCACCTGCAAGGTCAACATCTGAAAAACCTTCTAATTTAGAGCGAGGGTACCATAATCCATAAGATACAGTCCCAATGAGATATCGAATGATTCTTTTTACGACAGTCAAATGTGATTCCTTGGGAGCTGACTTAAACCTGACACATTTACATACACTGAACATATTATCTAGTTGACTTGCTGTCCGATACAACAGTGATCCAATCATTCCACGATATTTTGTTTTATCAACAAGAATACCCTGTTCATCTTTGTCTAGATTTATGGAAGGGCTCATTGGTATGCCAATTGATTTTACATTGGTCATACCAAAATTTTAAATCAGGTCTTTTGTGTATTTGTTCTGACATATGAAGGTTCCTTCTTCAGATTGTTGAATTTGTAGTCCAAAGAGGAATGTGAGCTCACCTATCATACTTATTTCAAATTCTCTTTGCATGAGATTTGAAAATTCCTTGAACATGAGAGGGTTAGCACTACCAAATATAATATCATCGACATAAATTTGAATAATGAGGTTACCTTCCGATGATCATTTAATGAACAAGGTAGTATCTATTTTACCTCTTGTAAAACCATGATCAACAAGAAAGGTACTCAGTTTATCATACCAAGCACATGGAGCTTGTTTTAGCTCATACAGCACTTTAGTGAGCTTGTATACATGGTATGGAAATTTTGAATCCACAAAACTTGGAGGTTGTTTCACATAAACTTCTTCTTCGATAAATCCATTAAAAAGGCACTTTTAACAACCATTTGAAACAGCCTGAATCCTTTAAATGATGCGTATGCCAGAAGAATTTGTATGGACTCCAAATGAGCTACTGGGGCAAAAGTTTCATCATAGTCGACTCCTTCCTCTTGTGAGTAGCCTTGAGAAACTAGTCTGCTTTTATTTCTTACGACCTTTCCATCCTCGTTCAATTTATTTCTAAAAACCCACTTTGTTCCGATTACTGACATATTATCAGGCTTGGGTATCAAATTCCACACTTGATTCTTACTGAACTAGTCTAACTCTTCCTGCATAGCTTGCACCTAGCTTGAATCTTTTAGTGCTTCCTCTATCTTTTTTGGCTCAATCTGAGAGATCAATGCGATATTTGCTTTCTTTTTGAGAGCTCCTCTAGTTTTCATTCCTTCATTTGGATCCCCTATAATGAAAATCTGAGGATATTCAGGCTCGTTTCTCCATTGATTTGGACAAACTACATTTTTGGTTGACTCGATTGGTTGATTCGGTACATTGCTGCTGTCTTCACCAGTTGACTCTGTCGCAGCAGATGTATCAGTCGACTCTTGTGATTTGCTTGTCTCCTGAGTTTCTTGAGCTTGATCTTCATTACCTGCAGTAATTCCTTTCTCGACCAAGGGGTTATTTTCATCGAATATAATATGTATAGATTCTTCCACACAGAATGTGCATTTATTATAGACTCTAAAAGATCTATTATTTAATGAGTAACCTAGAAAAATACCTTCATCACTTCTTGTATCGAATTTTCCAAGATTATCCTTACCATTATTATGGATAAAATATTTACTTTCGAAGGGATGGAAATAACTGATATTTGGACATTTACCTTTCCATAGTTCATATGGAGTCTTCTTCAGAATAGGCCTTATGAGGCAACGACTGAGAATGTGACATGTTGTACTTACACCTTCTGCCCAGAAGTGGTTTGGCAGTGAGTGTTCTAGTCATGTTCTTGCCATATCTTGGAGGGTCCAGTTCTTTCTTTCCACAATCTCATTTTGTTGTGGTGAGCGTGATGTAGAGAAATGCATCACAAATATGAGTTCTAAAAAATTTAATTTGGGTATACCAACAACTAATTCATGTTTGGATAATTTTTCTATCAAATGCATGCTAGCATGGCCAAGTTTCCTATGCCATAACCATGGATCATCAGACATAGAGGATAAGCAAATATGACCATCTATCTTTTCAAAACTATCAAGGATATAAACATTTCCATACCTTTTTCCAGGAAGGACTATTTTACCTGATTCATCTTCAATAGCACATCCTATTTTCTTAAAATTTACCTTATATCCCGAGTCACAGAGTTGACTTATGCTTAAGAGATTGTAGTTGAGGCCATCGACAAGATAAACTTCAGTGATGTCAAAAATGTTATTGAAAGGAATTGTTCTAGTACTAATTATTTTGCCTTTTGAATCATCCCCAAACTTAACACTTCCTCCATCAATTTTTGTAATTTCTTTGAACATGTTTTTATCACCTGTCATATGACTAGAACACGCACTGCCTAAATACCATTTTCCTTTGCGGCTTATTCTGTGGCGTTCTTGCAAAATAATATGATTACTTTCTTTTAGGTACCCAAGCTTGCTTGGGTCCTGGAGGGTTAGTGTTACTAGGTTCAGAATTTTTTGATTTCCAAACCTATCCTGAAATGTTTGTTTTACGAAAATGACAAAAGAAATATTTATGCCCACTTTTGTTACAGTAATGACATATAACTTCTGACCCACTTTTAGTTCTTTCATTAGTGTTAGTACTAGTCGACTTAGTTCTAGCTGGTCCTTTTCCAGTTGACTTATAAGTCATCTAGTTTGACCTAACAGAACTGTGACTGGTGATTTGCGCATGCCATTGAGTTGCATTTGCAATTCCTCAAACTCTTCTTGAAGTACTTCCTTTTCGATTTCACATACTTCATGTTTGAGTTTCCAATATTTAACTTCCTTAGTGAGTCTCTTAAGCTCATTCATCATTTTCTGAGACTCTTTCAAAGTTAAATCAAGAATATCCTACAATTCATTGTATCTTTCACAGTTATATGATCTTACCTCACTAGTTTCACCTTGTGTCATGAAACAGTATTCATTTTCATCATCTGAAATGTCCTCGTCTGTCCATCATCCTGAGGATTTTTTCATTTTGTTTTCCAGAATTGTCATGAAGCGGAGATTTGCTATCTCTTCATCTGATTTATCCTCATCGCTCCAGCTTACGAAGGATTTGTTCTTGTTGAAGCCACTAGAGATCTTTCTCTTCAGTTCTGGGCACTCAGCTTGAATATGCCCAAATCTTCCATATTCATAGAACTTTCAATCATTCTTATCCTATTTGTTGTATTGCCTGGATCGTCTTTGTAGAATTCTTCCTTTCTTTGTGTTCCTGTATCTTCTCATTAATCCATCCATGTTTCTAGATAGCATAGCAATTTCTTCTTGCAAAGCTTCAGGATCGTCATCAATTTCATTTTCATCTATTTCCGTAGAGGTTTTGAATGCAACTATTTTCTTTTTCTCTTCTTGATTGGTCTTTTTGAGATGCGTCTTTTCAAAAGCAATGAGTTCTCCTCGTAGTTCATCATAAGATATTTGTTTAGATCTTGAGATTCCAGTGTGACAACTTTGGTCTGCCAAGTGATTGGCAAACTCCTGAGAATTTTTCTGACTTGATCACCACTGGTGTAAGGCTTGCCAAATGCCTTTAGATCACTAATTATTTTGATAAACCTGGCAAACATCTCTTTAATGGATTCTCATTCTTTCATTGAGGAGAGTTCGTAATCATTGACCAGCATGTTGATATGTGTTTCCTTTACTTTGCTGGTTCCTTCATAAGTGATCTCAAGCTTGTACCACATTTCTTTGGCTATATCACAACTTGAGATTTTCTCATATTCTTCACCACTTATAGCGTTATGAAGCAGATTTCTCGCTTTGTTGTTAACTTGTACCACTTCCATTTGCTCTTTTGTATATGAATCTATACCTTCAGGATCAGTAAGTGGTGGAGTGGCAGCTGGTAAAGGGTAGTTTCCCTTTTTGATGACTCTCCAAACTTTGACGTCATAAGCTTTGGCAAAGATTTCCATTCGCACTTTCCAGTGGGAGAAATATTGTCCATTGAAGTATGGTGGTCTAACTTGTGAAGTTCCTTCCTGAAAGAGAGCTCCTATGATAACTTGATTTGCCATGATCTTTTCTTACAAGCTGTTAAGCAAAAGTAAAATGTGATCCTTGTTTTGATACCAATTAAAAGTACAAGTGGGGGGGGGTGAATTGTAAATATTTAAACTTAATTGCTTATTAGTCGACTAATTAATCGAGTAGTCGACTAGATATAATAACTTAATAGTTATAATGACAGAAAGTAAATTGCAGAAGGTAAGTGCAGGAATTAAAGATACTAGGATTTTATACTGGTTCGAATTCAATATGAATCCTAGTCCAGTCCCCTTGGGTTGCAAGGGAGTTCTCTTTTAGTAAGTGTGTTTCTCTGAATACAGTTGAAGTGAATTGACAACACTATTTCTCTAGCACTCATTTTTTTATACAATGCCTCACCAGTGTTATACTTTCAACAGATCTTAGTGAACTACAATGTTTGTTTGCAGTAGAATAAAGAGAGTGGTTTTTGGTTCGATCAAACTATAACTGACTAGGGTTTAAGGCTAGGTATAAATACTTTAATAAAGGTCGAGACTTGACAACCCAAGAGCTTTGATCCAAAGATATTGATTCTTTACAAGAATAAGATAGATGGTTGTTGCTTTTCCTTGATTTCCTTCCTTCGACAGATGTATGTAATGAAGACTTGCTCCTTGATTGTTGGTTCTTCTGAAACTAGCCACGTACCAATCTTTACAGAATCTTCGATCTTCCAGGATGCTGGCCTTGATTCGTGCCTTTAGTTTAGGCTTGCTTGATTCTCTCCATCACAGCTAGTCGTTACTCTTTGTTGATTGATTGGTTAATTGGATTCTTTCCTTGGTTATCCAGATTTGCTGATTGTATTGTAATCTTTGTTGATTTATTTCTTTCCTTAGGCATCAGGAATGACTCCAGCAGTCTTGTAGTATCTTCTTGATTCCTTGTAATTGATTTCCTGCATATGTATATTATTTGCATCATTAAAAATGGATCTAACAAATGCATCAATGACAAAAAAACAAACTCACTTTACTATAACTCTTATCCGAGAAACGGTAAAATAAGGGGGAGAGAGAGAGAGTTAAAAAATCATTAATAATTATAAATAAATAAATAAAGGTGTAATGACCCGACCAATCATTTTGAAAATTTAAGCTCCGTTTAGTGGCATAAGGCCTTTAGCAACTTCGTATTGTGTGTTATGACTTGCGTTCATGGTGGAGTTCAGTTACCGAATGATTCAGAGTCAAATGGGAAGAAGGATTCTAGTCTTGGAAGCTTAAGCGGTGAGAGTTGACTGAAATTTTTGACTTTTGTATAAATGGCTCTGGAATGGGTTTTGGATGATTTCAACAGTTTCGTATGTGATTTGGGGCTGATGAGCGTGTCCGGAAGGTAATTTGGAGGACCGTGGTAGAATTTGGCTTGAATTGGTAAAAGTTAAAAATTTGGCAATTTTGGTCGGTTATGGAACATGAGACATCAGAGTTGAAATGGAATTCCAAGAGTTAGAGTGGGTTCATAGTTTCATTTGTGACGTGTGTGCAAAATTTGAGGTTATTCGAACGAGGTTTGGTAGGTTTCGACGTAGTTTGCAGAACTTGGAAATTTAGAAGTTCTTAGGCTTGAATCCGAAGTTAATTTGATATTTTGATGTTGTTTTGAGAGTTCCGAGGGTTTGACTAAGTTTGTAGATATATAACTTGTTGGTGCCTTTTGTTGAGGTTCCGGAGGCCTCGAGTGTGCTTTGGGTGATTTTTGTGCGATATTGAACATTTCCGAAACTCTGATATTGTTCTAGTGCCTTGAAAACACGGACCTCGGCAAAATTTTGCGGACCGCAGAAGGGGGCACGGACCGTATAGTTTTGGTCACGTCCGCTCTCCAGGGAAGTTCTGCAGATCCACTGGTCCAACTTCGGAAGCCTATATCTTTTGATCTACAAGGAATTTTGAGATTATTCAAAAACGAAAGTTGTAGCCCTTCGTGTCTAGTTTCCAGAAGGTGCAAAAATAATCATTTGGATATTTGTAGAGAAAGTTATGGTGAAAATACTAAAGCCTGGAAGTGCAGCCGCACCATTTTTTCACGACCGCATGAGCTGGGAGGCGTGGCCGCGCAATCTCGCGGACAGCATAATGGAGATCAGAGGGTGCACTATATAAAACGGGGTTTATGGCATTATTTCACTTATCAGACCTAGGGAGCTCGATTTGTGGAGATATTTTTTTGTTTTTCAAGAAATTCATCGGGGTAAGTGATTCTAACACGGATTTGGTTAATATACATGAATATATCAATGATTTCATCATTCGATTAGTACTTTGGGGTGGAAATTTGGGGAAAATTGTAGAAACTTCATAAAATGAATTTTTGGGATCTGTATGTCGATTCGAAGCCGGATTTGAGTGAAATTAGTATGGTTGGACTCGTGAGTGTACGCGAGGTGATGAGTGCATGCTCAGACTTATTTGTGGAAAGTTGGCTTTTTAGGGTTCTTAGATCCTTATATTAACTAAGTATGAAGTTGTTCTTGATATGCTTGAGTTTCCTATTTACTAGTTTCACCTCTACATGATTTAATTGGAATTTATTTGCTTTATAATTCACTCTTATTGCCTAGTTGACTCTTATGTGACTTAACTGAAGATTTTACCGCTTCTATTGAAATGCTATCTTTTCATAACTGCTTATCTTTAATTGAAATTATTATTATCTCATCCTGTAATTGTTTAATCTAAATTGAGATTATTATTATCTTTCCGTTGTCTATCCTTAATTGAACTGTTGTATATTCTTCGTAATTGCCCAACCTTAAAAGAAGTTTAGATATCCTATACTTTAGTTGACTTTCCCTTATTTGGAATTATTTGACCCGTGTTAGTTTCCTTGTTGTTGAATTGTCCATTGTGAGACCATTGTTACATATTGTTTCCTTCTTTGTTGAGTTGTTCTTGTTACACCTATCATTTTTCTATTGTGGTTATTCCTTGCGAACTAGTTTTATCATTTTATTATGATATAAAGTTCTTGAGTTGATTTACTTGCCGCACTCTTGTGTTTATTGTCATTGTTGTTGTTGTGAGGCACGAGATTTCTGCCGTACAGTTGTTGTTATGGGGTTGCACGAGATTTCTGCCATGCTATTATTACTATTGATATTTGCACATGCGGCGTGACAAGGCGGGATATCTATTTGTGGGTTGCACATGTGGCGAGACAAGGTGGAAATATTTTATTTCACGTGTGGCGAGACAAGCTGAGCATATACCTTACTACTACACACGTGGCGAGACAAGGTGGGCTATATCAGGGATTGATTTGTGATGAATTGTGATGGCCTGGGGGCATTCTTGTTGTTGATATTGTATTGTGGCACACTTACATGTATGAGCTTTATCTTGCGAAGATTGTGAGAAAACATTATACGTGATGTACGTTCTTTTCTTTATGCTTATTAGCCGGTATGAACTATGTTAGGATGCTTGCACAAGCATACACGTAGTTAAGCACTCTTATCGGGTAAGAGGTTTCTTGATGCAGTTGAGTATAGATGCACACTCTTGTTTTATTTGCCTTCTATGTGAGAGTGACTCTATTTGGTACGCGAGTTATCAGTTTTATGAGATGCATTGAGGGCACATGATGCCAAGTGTTAGGGTTCAGGAATTGAGACCCGTGAGTTGTGATTTGTCCGAGGTTCGGTACCTCGTGGATTTTATTGACTAAGACCTGATGTGAAAGTATTCGTAGTTGCTGAGCTATTACTTGTCCTTGATATATCTATGATTTCGGATTTAGATTGTGTTTCAGTTTACTCTTCTGCGTCATTATTAATTGAGTTCCGTTGATACTTGTTGTTTCTTTCTTATTTTAATCACTGTATCGTCAGCCATGTTGCGTAGTGTTTATGCAGAAATCATATACTGTTGTTTCTATATTTAGACTTGCTTATCTTATTAGACAAGTAGATATCTTGACTGTTCCTCGTCACTACTCCATTGAGGTTAGTCTTGATACTTACTGGGCACCGTTGTGGTGTGCTCATACTAAACTTCTGTACGTTTTTGTACAGATCCAGGTATTTGCTCGTTAGTAGCTGTCTGGACCGTTGCTGTGGAGACTCAAGTAAACCTGTTGCCGCATTCGCAGGCTTCGGAGTCACCTTCCTATTTTTGTATTCACACAGTTTCACTTATTTCCAAACAATTGTATTTAGAAGTTGCATTAAACTCTGTAGAGCTTATGACTTGTACTACCGATTTTGGAAAATTATAAATTTAGTAAGGATTCCTATATTGAGACTCTTAGATTCTTCTTTATTATTGTTGTTTCTTCAGAAATATTAGGCTTACCTAGTCCCAAAGATTATGTGCCATCACGATATCCATTAGAGGAAAATTTGAGTCGTGACAAAAAGAGAGAGAGAGAGTTGGAGGGATCTCTTTTTGAATCAAATTTCCAAGTGAGGTTCATATCTGCATACATACCACTAACTTCACAATTTTTTTCTTCAACTTCTATAACTCCTTTTTTATCAATTGTTCCAACAGAATGAGGCAGACAATTGTCATTCTGGATAACTTATTTAATCCTTTAGAACATAATTTTCTTCAAAATAACACCTTCAATTAATCATATATTATAATGTGGCTGAAATTGAGGAAGATAAAGGATTTCAGATCAAGAAATTAAAATAGGTCAGTAATAAATAAACGAAACAACTACTCCCTCCGTTCTAGTTTATGTGAAATTATTTCCTTTTTGGTCCGTTCCAAAACGAATGACCCATTTCTAAATTTGAAAACAATTTAGCTTAAACTTATAATTCTACCCTTAATGAGAAGCTTTTATAACCACACAAATACTCTAGGGTCCTTTTTGATTTGTTTAGGACCACAAATTCCAAAAGTCTTCATTTTTTCTTAAACTCTGTGTCCGGTGAAACATGTTCACATAATTTGGAACTGAGGGAGTAAGAATTGAAAATGGGAAGAGAGATATTATCTATCACGTGGTTAGTCAGACGTATTGATCTTATGTCAAAAAACCCTAGAAAATATATTGAAGACAAAGAATAAATCCGCAAATCCTTGATTCTATTACCTTTTCCTTCAACAGTTGAATTCTCAAGTGGGATGATTTGTACATGATCGCATCTATTTACAGATATCAAGACAGTCATGAGAATGGGAAACTTGAGGCGACATCTACCGCGAGGTTTTACTTCCAGTGGTGGGCACATCTCTCATTTCTGCAAAACTAAAACTACATAAAAAGAAGAATAGCAATACTTTAATTCAAACAATCATATAATTGTTGATAATTTCATAAAGCGAAGAATAGCGATATTGCAAGACAGAATAAGGAGCCATACCTGTACTGCGGTGTGTTTAGAATTGATGCACTTTCCATGGGTAGATATTAGAGGAAGAAGAAAGAAGGTGAAAGACCTGGCCATTGTAGTTGGAAGCCTAAACCAAATAAAGATAATTTGAGTTTGACTTTTTGAAGCATAAGGTTAGCATTCTACGTTACCAATGTCACCTATCAAATTAATGTTTTCAGTTACCAATGTGACCCTTCAGAAGCAAAACCATTAGTCTTTTCCGAATCAGTTTTTTTGTTCTATAGCAGAATGAAGAAGAAATTGCAGGAAAATTAAAAAAAATTGATAAATACTAATGCAGATCATAGGGACTCTCACATCATCTTTTTCATTCCCAAATTTATATTTATATATAGATTCGTATTCTTGCTAAGACGGGTTTATATATATACTCCTCCATAGGGGTGTACATAGGTTGGGTTGATTCGGATTTTACAATTACAAAAATAGACCAATTGTATCGGGTTATTAAATCTAAAGACCAAAACAAATCAATAAAACTCGAGTTTTTCAATCTCGGTTTTTCGGATTTTTTTCCGATAAAATCTTCGTAGAAAAAACATATAACTTGTGCTTAAAATATTTCTCTAATCCTACTGAAATACAACTATATAAAGTATTTTTCAAAACAATAATACAAAATATGAGATGTGTTATGACATTATCCTAAATTATTCAACAATTAAGCCAATAAAATTATGTAATATAAATATTGCTAATTAAAAAGCCATTATAAAAATAAACATAATCTAATAGTATTAAGTCATACTAAAATAAGTAGATTAATAAGGAAGTATTAATTACATGGCTAAAGGCTAAAGAAAAAATAAAAATAGGTTATGCATTTTTATCTAAATTATTGCAAAATAAAAAATAGATATACAATACATTGTCGTTCGTAGTATTGAAATAAATATCTTTTGTTAGCATTAGTATTGATTTGATTTTGGTTTGTGCTTTTTAGCATTATTTAAGTTATTAATAATAATTGCTATAAAACTTATTGGAACATTCAAAAGTTTTAAGTCCAACCTTAAAACAATACCTTAAAATATAAAATTATGAAAAAGTTTAAGAAATATTTATAAATTTGTTTACCCTAAAATCCGAGTAACAACTAAATTTATATTGTGGTTTTAAAGATATGTGATTTAGTTCAATACCAACTGATAATCAAAGAATCAAACGTATAAGTTATAGAAATAAATTGAATCAAACTAGAGAACAAGCCAGTCTCGATCTCGAGCTAAGGTGGTCAGAGGTATGTGAGTAAGAACAATAAAGCTAAAAGACAATTCTAACGAGCAATAAGCAAGAAAGTGAAAATGTATTTTCTCTTCTGAATGAATGATGATTCATTACAAATGATTGAGGTCCCCTTTATATAGTAGGGGAATCCTAGATAAGGTACAATTCTAATTGTAGTAGGAAATCTTATTATACAACTGTCTAATCACCTAGTACAAATCTGTTCCAAAATTTACGCCGTGATCTCAGGACCAATGTGGGAATATCGCTCTTTCCGTTATAAAAACATTACGGTATTATCTCGAGGTTGGTCAAACTCGGCCCCACTGTTCATCGAGCACTTCGATCTTCGAGTTTCATATTCTACCACCGGCCTCGAGCCCGGTCCATCTTGAACTCGTTCGCAACGCGACCCCTCGATCCTACAAAATTGGGGACACATGATTTTGACCGTATACTGATAAACCCCACGTTTCTTAGAATAAAATGATAAGAAACGACTTGAGCCTCGATATTCTAGAGTCCTTGATGGTGATATCATTCCCATGATGTAGGCGCTCGAAGTGACTGAAACGTCCCGTCGGTTCGTTTCCCCAAAACATTAAATGCTTCATCAGTGGTGGTCGGCCATTAGCACCATCGAAATGTCGTCGCTTGCCTATAAATACAAAGCTCAATTTTGAAATAAAAACTTTACTTCAATCTTCATACCATCTTCAAACTCCCTTTATCTCTCCCCTCTACATCTTTCCCTCTCATTACCTGTTACTTGATTTCTTTTAATGCCGAAAAAATATCAAGCACCACCTACTTCTGCCTCTTCTAACCCAAATCAATGGCGAAAACCTCCAAAATAGTTCCTCAAAAGGAGAAAGCTTCCTCCTCCCCTTCCCGGCCGCGCGGTAATAAAACGTCGGCCTTTCACAAGATTATTCCCGGTCCCTCCGTCATAAAGAAAGACTTTAAAGTTGAAAATCCCCCCGCAATCCCTGACCGATGCGAGCATGAATCGAGGTATATTTGCTCGATAATGGAGAAGCACCTTAAGGCCATGAAGAAGGACTGTGGCTGGGCGAACAAGGTTGTGGTACAGATCCCTGACCCCGAAGAGAGCATTACTACTCATGTAGAGGGGTTCCTGAGTGTTTACACTTACCCCTTCAGATTGGGTCCCATCAATCCAATCGTGATCAATTTTTGTAAGAGGTATCAGGTCACCTTCGGCCAGATCCACCCTTCTTTCTGGCATATAGAGATCATGCTTCACTATTTCTCCAGTAAGGTCGAGAGGCTAGAGTTTACTCTTAATCACCTTATCCGACTATATCGACCTCAACTTTACCGAGGGTTGATCAAGCTTCAACGTCGGTCGACCAAGGCCTTCTTTGCTAGAAATGATGAGGATAA
The DNA here is from genome assembly GCA_026770625.1 of Nicotiana glauca. NCBI lineage: Eukaryota > Viridiplantae > Streptophyta > Magnoliopsida > Solanales > Solanaceae > Nicotiana > Nicotiana glauca. The sequence goes on from MU715292.1 coordinate 37,658, forward strand.
GGATCGGGGCTGGATGAGCCGGTTTGTGCGAGTGAGGACCTCAGACGCCATCCCCAAGGAAAAAATGTCGTTCCCAAAGAAATGGAACCCCGATCGTAAGTGAAGTCCTTTTCGGAGTATCCTCTTATATTCCATTTTCTCATTGTATGACACTTTACCTTTTTTGCAGCGGTTTCTTGGATGCCCCATGCGGTCACTGGCCTCAAAGATTGGGTCTGAAAATTAGCTGCTACCTCCTCGTATGACGAGCGCAAATGGCGTAACTTGGCGATGGGCAAATGGGAAGCCAAACACCACTAAGTCATTCTCCCAAGTTTTTGACGCTTTCCCCTTTACTGGAGATGTCACCTTACTCATGTCTGATTTTCATTCTTGTAGGTATTGGAGATGTCTCTAAAATGAGGCCAGCCTCTCCCGGGGAAGAGACCGAGTCCCGATTCAAAAATGAGGAAAAGATAATAAGATAAAAAGGGTTTCGAAACCCGAAGACCCTCAAGATAGGAGGGGTCCTACTCGAACGCAAAAGAGGAACCTCATTCACGTGGACATAGATTCAGTCTATCAACTGAATGATGAAAAAGAAGACGAGGGCAAAGAATCAGTGTTGATGACCCAAGCCAGGAATCCAGTTGAAGCCGCCAATCCCTCCGCACCGGAAACCCTACCTCGTGGTGAGGAAGCTCCGAAGAAAAATGCGAGCAAAGCCCCAGAATCTCCTGAGGTCGAGATTGTTCCTCTGCCTTCAACAAGCACACCAAAGGGGATAAGTACCGAGATCCCCAAGGCTGAACAAAGTTCCCCGAGCGACTTGCTCAGGGCCATGACAATAGGTCACTCTCCTTCTCTACCAGCTTATTCTGAGGAGGCAATAAGGGAAGCTCAAGATCTGCGAACGCCTGACCCAAGCGGAGTCCCCGATGAAGAAGTTCCTTTCTGGGACTACTTTACTGGATTCGATGATGCCGCCGACCTCAACGACATATCTACCCTCTACGAAGAGGCTTATCGTCTTTTCTCTCGGGTAAGAATTAACTCCTATCATTGCAATTTATTCTTCTCCCCTTACCCTAACTGATATCTCTTTTTCTGTGTAGGACATTATCAGGTTTAGGGATGAGCTGAGCCAATGTGAGGCTGATCTCAAGAAGTCTTCAAATGAAGGGAAGGCCCTGAGGCTCCTTTGCGGCTAGAAGGAGGAGGAGCTCAAAGACCTTTGGGCAAACTTGGCCAAAGCTCATAAAAATGAGGCTGGGCTAGACAAGCACGTAATCGTCATTTGAAAGAGTATGGTCTACTTGACCCAACTGTGGATGCTAACACTTCAATGTATCAGCTACAGCAAAAACGGGAGATAATCGGGCAGCTTCGAAAGGAGTTCAATCAGGTTAAGGCCCACTGCAACTGATGGAAGGAAAGTACAGACTGTCTTGCTGCTGAGAAAGAGGCTGCTCTAGTCAAACTGTCCTTGGCTGAGACCCAGCTTCGGGGTGCTAAAGAGAAAAAATCTGCCTAGGCCAAAAAGATCGATGAGATCGAGGTCAAACTTCCCGCAACCGGGGTTGAGGTTATTGAGGCCAAGGCCGAAGTTGAGAAGACGAAGGCCACAACTGATAAACCGTTGTTTTGTACTTAAAGGATGATGAGGCTCCTCAAATGGAGCTACGGGAAGCCTCTGACCGGAAGAAACGGAGCAATGATTTGGCCAAGTGTCAATCCCGGAGGGAGACCCTCGAAGAGATCTATGCTCTAAGCTTCGACCTCACCAAGGAGATAGCTCAAGCAAAAGTGCTCAAAGCTGATGCCAAGTTTCCCATCTCCTCCGACGATTATAATAATGAAGGCATCCAAGGCGGGTCTAATAATGAATTGGGCCCAAGGAGAAAGCTGCTCCCGAGGGAGAGATCAACCCTGGGCATAGATAGGATTTTTCTTTCTCTTTTGTATCTTTCTTTTTGGAAGACATTTTGTCGGTCTCTTGTACATATCCTTGTCCAAGTATATAAACGAAAATTTTCCTTGAATGTTTTCTCAATGTTTTATGCCTTACAAAATTCTTGTAATAACTTCATTCTTTGAGCGGTGTGTTCGAGATTTTATCTCAGATGGTTTCTTTGAAATTACCGTGGTCGAGATTGAATAAGGTTCAAACTTTAGGGCATAGAACCTTATGGGCTCGTGCCGGATAATGGTGAGTCCCCGAGGCATAATCAAGTTATTATTTATTTAGGCTGGGGATAATCGAACGCTTGGATTTGGATCGGGTGAGAACAAAATCTTGAACCCTAAATGTATCGTCTCTTAGGCTCTTTAAATCGGGCCATTATGACCTCTAAGAGATGGCTATTATTTCCCCTTTTCGTCTTAGAAGACTTAGTAAAATTTTTTTTATGTTTATGCCTTGGCATGTATCTTTTACCCATTGGGTTTTTTGAGGGTTTAGTGTCGATCGAAACCCTTTTATTTTTAGTGCCTTAGCACAATTTTGTATGTGAATAATTTGATACCTCTTGAGGTTTTTCGAGGGCTGATTTTGTCAAAGCCCTTTGATTATTTTGTCGATGGTAGCCTTTATTAACTGGTTTTCATAGAATTCGAAGGCCTGTTTTTATTGTGGGATTCGGATGTCTCCGATTCGTGTTATTTCAGCTGTAGCCTTTATTTTGGTTGTAGCCTTTAATATGGACGTAGCCTTCAATTGTGTCTCTTGGAATTGTTTCCCGATAACATTTCGAACTTGTTCGAAATGTTAGTCCCCGAGTTTGATGGACTTGGCCTTTACATTGAGGGATGCCTCTTTGAGATCTTACGAATTTGAGTTTAGACAACTCGAACATGTTGACTGTCGATGACAGTCCCCGAGTATTCGAGGTGTATTTGTGTTTTGGCCCTTGAGTCGTTTCTCATAAAATTACAAGTATGGAGTTCGTATAGTAGCAAATTTCTTTGAGACACAAAGTGTTTGATATAGAAAGAATGCTTCTTTGAATAATTCATACATGCGTACATGTTTTGCCATCGGTACTCGACTATTCTACGTTGGCCACGGTTCATCTCACCGTTTGGCCCATTGCAAAGTTTTCCTATCGAGGTCCACTTTGGCGTGAAGTATTTTCCTAAAAAATATAACCTTCGAGGGTGATGCCCCCCAGTATTCAAGGTTGATTGAAAAGAAGCATTGGATACTGTTGAATTTTCCTTAGGTAGCACATAGTTGTTGCCTCATTAAAAACCTCGCCGGAGAAACCCATTTGGGTTAAAACCATCTAAGGGAAAAAGATTGCAACGCGTGCTTTATAACCTAGGGTCTTCATGTAGAAGGGTGCCCTTGACGTCATTGATCGAACATCTGCAATGAGTTAGTATTAAATATAAATGGAAAAGGGCAGAAGGTCATATCGTAGCAATAATATCGTTTGAGTAACGATACATTCCAATTGTTTGGCAATTGTTCGCCTTCCATCGTGCTAAGTTTGTAGGATCTCTTTTCGATGACTTCGATAACTCGGTACAGTCCTTCCTAATTCGGGCCTAGTTTCCCTTCATTCATATCTCGAGTATTGAGAGTGACTTTCCTTAGAACTAAGTCCCCGATTCCAAGGTGTCGAAGGTTGGTTCTTCCATTATAGTATCTCTCGATTCTTTGCTTCTACGCAACCATCCGATCAAGTGCAGCTTCGCATTTTTCATCTAATAACTCGAGGCTAGTATTCATAGCCTCATGATTTGATTCCTCCGATGCATGTCACATTCTGGCGCTGAGTTCCCCGACCTCGACTGGAATTAAGGCCTCGAAGCCGTATACTAAAGAGAATGGGGCCGCCCCCATGCTGGACTTCGATGTCGTTCGATATGCCCAAAGAACCTTAGGTAGAACTTCTCTCCATTTTCCTTTTGCTCCGTTCAACCTTTTCTTTAAGTTTTGAATAATAGTCTTGTTTGTCAATTTGGCCCATCCATTCTCTCTCGGGTGGTACGACGTTGATAAGACCCTTTTTATTTTGTGTGCTTCGAGGAACTCCATTACCTTGTTGTTGAAGAATTGCTTCCCGTTATCGCATACGATTTTGGTAGGTATCCCGAATCGACACACGATGTGGTCCCAGATGAAGTTTATAACTTCTTTTTCTCTATCCTTCTCGAAGGCCTGTGCTTCCACCCATTTAGAAAAGTAGTCAGCCATAAACAAAATGAATTTAGCTTTACCTGGTGTCGTTGGTACAGGGTCAACGATGTCCATTCCCCATTTCATGAAAGGCAACGGGGATAGGACTGAATGAAGTTGCTCCCCGGGCTGATTAATCATTGGTGCAAACCTTTGACATTTATCGCATTTTCTAACAAACTCCTTGGTGTCTTTTTCCATGCTATCCCAATAATATCTTGCTCTAGCAATTTTGGGAATCAAAGACTCGGCGCCAGAGTGTTTTCCACAAGTGCCTTCATGGATCTTGAGTAAAACATAATCGGTGTCCCCCGACCCTAAACATATCGCCAATGGCCTATCGAACGTCCTTCTGTATAATGGTACATCTTTATCCAGTGTGAACCGAGCAACCTTGGTCCGTAAAGCCCTTGATTCTTTATGGTTCGATGGGAGCTTCCCATTTTTTAAATATTCAACATACTTATCCCTCCAATACCAAGTTAAACTTGTAGAATTTATCTCGGCATGACCCTCCTCGACTACAGATCTCGATAATTGGACGACAGTCCCTGGGATAATATCATCTTCATCGACTGATGACCCCAAGTTTGCAAGTGCATCAGCCTCACTGTTTTATTCTTGAGGTACATGATCTAGAGTCCACTCATTCAACCGGTGCAAGGTTACTTGTAACTTGTCCAAATATCTTTGCATCCTATCCTCTCGAACTTCTAAGCTTTTGTTTACTTGGTTCACCACCAATAGAGAATCACACTTGGCTTCAATGACTTCTGCCCCCAAGCTTTTAGCTAGCTCGAGACCTACAATCATGGCCTCATACTTGGCGTCATTATTATTCAACCTAGAAGTTTTTATAGATTGTCTAATAGTGTTACCCGTAGATAGCTACAAAACAATGCCAAGCCCGGATCCTTTCGTATTCGAGGCACCGTCTATGAAGAGGGTCCATACCCCCGATGATGTACCCAATTTTAGCAAAAGTTCTTTCTCCACTTCGGGTACGAGGGTTGGTGTGAAATTGGCCATGAAGTCAGCTAAATTTGAGATTTGATGGCCGTTCGGGGTTGATATTCGATATTGTACCCGCCAAGTTCGACGGCCCATTTGGCCAATTGGACCGATAACTAGGGCTTAAGCAAAACATTTTGGAAAGGATAGGTGGTTAACGCACATATAGGGTGACATTGGAAATATGGCTTTAACTTTCTAGATGCGCTTATTAATGCAAGTGCCAACTTTTCCAAGTGTGGATATCTAGTCTCAGCATCTCCTAATGTTTGACTTACGTAATAAACAGGAAATTTCCTGCCTTGCTCTTCTCGAACTAGCACACCACTTACAGCTATTTCGGACACTGCCAAATATAAGTACAACTTTTCATCCACTTTCAGAGTGTGAAGTAGAGGTGGGCTCGGTAAGTATTGCTTCAATTCCTCCAATGCTTGTTGGCATTCCGGGGTCCATCCAAAATTATTTTTCTTTTCAGTAAGAAAAAGAACCTATCGCTTCGATCTGATGACCTCAAAATGAATCGGCCAAGGGACGCTATCCGTCCTGTTAGCCTTTGTACAACTTTCACACTATCTACGATGGTGATATCCTCGATGGCTTTGATCTTGTCGGGGTAGATTTCAATTCCCCGATTTGACACTATGAAGCTGAGAAACTTACCCGAGCCGACCCCGAAGGCACATTTTTCTGGGTTAAGCTTCATGTTGTACTTCCTCAAGATTTTAAATGTTTCCTGTAAATGAGTTCAATGGTCCTTTGTGCGCAGGGACTTAACCAACATATCGTCGATGTAAACTTCCATTGATTTACTTATTTGTTCCTCGAAGATTTTGTTAACTAGGTGTTGGTATTGCTCCTACATTTTTAGCCCAAAGGGCATTACATTGTAACAGTCTGTTCCATACTTAGTGATATACAAGGTTTTCTTCTGGTTTTCCAGGATCATCTGAATTTGATTGTACTCGGAATAGGCATCGAGAAAGGAAAGGATCTCGTGTCCAACCGTAGCATAGCTCATACGATCGATGTTAGGTAGTGGAAAAGAGTCTGTAGGGAATGCCTTGTTCAAATTCTTTTAATCTACGCACATTCTAAGTTTGTTCCATTTTTTAGGGACTACGCATTCATTGGCTAACCATTCGGGGTATTTTATCTCCCAAATGGACCCTATTTTAAGAAGGTTTAGTTACCTCATCCTTTATGAATGGATGTTTCACCTCATACTGGCCCTTTTCTTTTGCTTCATCGGTTTGAACCTGGGGTCGAGGCTTAACCGATGTGTTGTTATATCCGGTGGGATTTCTGCTATGTCTAAATGAGACCAGGCAAAACAATCCATGTTATCGATAAGAAATTAAATGAGTTTTTCCTGTGTTCGGGGGTTAACCCCGTTCCCGGGTATACCTTTCGTTCGGGTAGGTGCTCGATCAGTATCACCTGTTCGAGCTCTTTGGCCGTTGACTTGGTTGCATCTGATTCTTTGGGAACAACGAAAGTTCGAGGAGTAAGTAAATCCTCTTCTTCTTCTTCGATTACCTGTTTCTCCAATTCGGTCGAAGCTGGTGACAGTGATTTCTATTTGGCCATCTGCTTATCTTTGGTGACCGCTTTTTCTGAGGTTGAGGGCGTTGAGATCGGCGTCACTTCATCGACTGCAAACATTATCTTTGCAGCATGCTGTTCTCTGTAAACTATTTTCATACCATCCATTGTCGGGAATTTCATCATTTGATGAAGGGTCGAAGGTACCGCCCTCGTATTGTGGATCTGCAGCCTCCCGAGTAGTGCATTTTATCTCATGTCGCCTTCAATGACATGAAATTTTGTATCTTGGATGGTCCCTCCATGTTCACTGGTAGGATTATCTCCCCCTTTGTTGTTTTGCTTGCCATGTTGAAGCCGTTTAGGATTCGGGATGCAGGCACAATTTGGTCCTGGAGGTCGAGCTGCTCTACAACCCTCGATCTGATTATGTTTGTTGAACTACCTAGATCCACTAGAACACGTTTAACTTGAACTTTATTTAGCAAAACAGAAATTATCAGGGCGTCATAGTGCGGTTGAGAAATGCCCTCTGTTTCTTCGTCATCGAATGATAAGATGCCTTCGGGCACATAATCTCAGGTGATTGACAACTTTGTTCATTTGAATATAGGCCCATGTGGAACATCGACCCCACCAACGATCATATAAATTACATGTTGCGGTTCTTCCTACATTCTTTCTATTGGCGTATCTTTCTTTGAAGTGATTCTTAGCTCGATCACTGAGAAACTCTCGAAGGTGACCTTCACTGAACATTCCAGCTACCTCCTCCCTCAGCTGTCTGCAGTCTTCGGTCTTATGGCCATGCATGCCATGATATTTACACATCAAGTTTGGATTTATTTGAGAAGGATCAGTTTTTATAGGTTTGGGCCACCTGGTGTCTTTGATCCTTCCGATAGTTGATATAATCCCTGATGCATCCCACTGAAATTATACTTCGATATCCGAGGTGCTTCTACGGGATATGTATGTTTATCAAAACCATTCTTACTTATAAATCCCCGAGAATTCTACCCTCGATCATTTCTTCGATCATTCTGAGGAGGATTGCGCCCCGAACCGTTGTTTCTTCGATCTGCGATATATGGATGATACTTTTCTCTATTCGACCTCGGTTCCCTATTGGTACTGCCAATCTGTTTGGATGAACTGAACCCGAGGGGGCTCCCAACTGGTCATCCTCGACCCTGATCTTTAATTGGTAATGATTATGTATATCTGCCCAAGTTACAATTGGGTACTCGACCAGATTTTGGTTCAACTGTCGTGACACAATCGAACTCTGCTCGTTCAACCCCTTGGTAAAATCTTGCACGGTCCAATCATCCAAGACCATTGTTAATTCCATTTGCTCCATTTGAAATCAGGATACGAACTGTCTTGGCATTTCATCACCCCTCTGTCTTATCTTAAAAATGTTCGATTTCCTTGTTGCAACCTTTATGGCCCCGGCGTGTGCCTTCACGAAGGCGTCTGCTAACATAGCAAAAAAATCGATAGAATTCGGTGGCAAGTTGTGATACCAGATCATTGCTCCTTTTGACAAAGTTTACCCAAATTTTTTCAACAAAACCGACTCGATCTCATCATCATTTAAGTCGTTTCCTTTAATCCCGCATATGTACGAGGTGATGTGTTCATGAAGATCGCTCATCCCATTGTACTCAGGTATATTTGGTATACAGAACTTCATAGGAATGGGCTTCAGAGCTGCACTCGGAGGGAATGGCTTTTGTACGAACTTTTTGGCATCCAAACCTTTTAAGATCGGGGGTGCCCCCGGTATTTGATCAACATGAGAGTTATATGACTCCATTTTTTTTCATTATCCTCAATATTTTTCTCTCCTGACTCGATTATTTTAGTGATCTCCTCTAGCATCTTCATAATTGTAGGGTCAGTCCCCGATCCATCACCGTTCGATCTTTCTGTCATTGGCTCGGTACGACGAGTGATTTTTGATTCAACCACACTTATAGTTTTATGTTGACTTTGAAACTGAGCGATAGCAACCTGTTGAGCATGTAGCATCTCGAATATTACTTGGAGACAACCCATCTCCTATACCCTGTGTTCCTTGGCCACCAGATTGAACTTCCATGCGTACACTTCCTCCGGGGTCTGTGCCTAAATCCACATTCAAAGCAATGTGTGAACTAACATCGACTGGTTTCGTAATTGGCACTTCCTCAAGTTTAATCGGTGGTACACTGGCTCCCAGAGCAACTACATTGTTGTTTTCCCTATGAAATCCTAGACCATCATCTCCATTACAGGTGCATTTTGTGAGTTTAACATGTTTTAACCTGAGAACAAAAATTCTTGACAAGAACAAGTGTGAAAGTAACGTGTGTTATCAGAATCAGTACCAAAATAATCACTATTATCTTTAGCCCCAGGGTGGGCACCAAACTGTTTACCCTAAAATTCGAGTAATAATTAAATTTGCATTGTGGTTTTAAAGATATGTGATTTAGTTCAATACCAACTGATAATCAAAGAATAAAATGTATAAGTTAAAGAAATAAATCGAATCAAACCAGTGAACAAGCCAGTCTCAATCTCGAGCTAAGGTGGCCTTGAGGTATGTCAGTAAGAACAATAAAGCTAAAAGACATTCTGATAAGCAGTAAGCAAGAAAGTGAAAATGTATATTCTTTTCTTAATGAATGATAACGTTATAAACAATTGGGGTCCTCTTTACATAGTAGGGTAATCCTAGATAAGGTACAATTCCGATTGTAGTAGGGAATCTTATTATACAGCTGTCTAACCGCCTTGTACAAATCCATTCAAAAATTTACGCCGTGGCCTCAGGACTACCACGGGAACCTCGCTCTTTCTGTTATAAACCATAACGGTATTATCTCAAGGTTGTTCATACTCGGCCCCAGTGTTCATCGAGCACTTCGATCTTCGAGTTTCGTATTCTGCCTTTGGGCTCGAGCCCGGTCCATATTGAACTCGTTCTCGACGCGACCCCTAGAGCCTACGAAATCGGGGGCACATGATTTTGACTGTAAAATTGCATCACAATAAGTGTATTTATATATTAAATATATCTAAATTTCAATATATGTAATGTCGGGTTGGTTTAGTTTCGGTTTGACTTTCTTTAGTTAAGACCAAACCAAACCAATTATGGTCAGGTTTTTTTTCCAACACCAAACCAAACCAAACCAAACCATAGTCAGGTTTGTTTTCTTGGTTTGACTCGATTATCGGGTTGATGCAGTTTGTCGGTTTCCGTTATACACCCCTGCTCCTCCAGCAGTTCCTCTTCCTTTACACAAATGCTAAAGTACGTAATGCACAATTATAAAACTGACATTTACTAAGTTATTTTTTCTTTATTTTTAATGATACTTCCACCCCAAATATTTATTATGAGTGAACTTTTATTAATAGCAATAAATCTTAAGTGAAAAAGTATGAATACTTAATGAGGGCAACAACAACAATAACAACCCAGTATAGTCCCACTTAGTGGGGTCTGGGGAGGGTAGTGTGTACGCAGACCTTACTCCTACCCTGGGGTAGAGAGGCTGTTTCCAAATAGACCCCCGACATCCTTCCCTCTAAGAACTTCCCACCTTGATCTTGGGGAGACTCGAACTCACAACCTCTTGGTTGGAAGTGGAGGTTGCTGACCATCAGAGCAACCCCTCTTGTCTAGATGCAAAATTCTTTGCTTCACCGACGACTACATACGTACAATTTCTCAGCAACTTAAGGAAGTGTAACATGTTTAAGCACTGAAAACGTGGTTGTTTTGACATTCTAATTTCCCAACAATCAGAATTGATTTCCTACGGATAGTCCACAACTCTTAATTTGTAACCTCCACGCCTCGTATGAGTAATATAGGAGTCCTTTACAAAGAGAAACTCCAACTTCTCTCTAGAATGCATTCCCATCCCCTTGAGAAACAAGAGACAATTCCTCCAAAACTACCAGATTTAATCCAACACCACCAGATTTAATCCAATACCTTCCCTTACCAAATAATCCGGAAAGCCCAACATCCTTCAAGGATAAACTATTAAAATCTAACATAAAAATTTTCATTCCTTCCATAGATCATGATGATATGCTTGACTCAAAAAAGGTAGTGGAAGATACAAAAGTAATGCATGATCCAGAGACTTCTCTAAGTTAAGCTATACAAATCTCACTTTCATTGGAAGATAGACAAAGAATCTGTGAGCCATGGAAATACTCTATTATAATCAAGTTAGTAGGGAAATGTATACTATACCATTACCTAAAAGAAAGATCCAAAGTCTATGGAACCAATGGAGGACTTCTCTTTAATTGACCTTGGTGAGGACTACTACATCATCAAATTCACAAAGAAAGAAAACATGGATAAAGCTATTCACCTAAGGCCATGGTTCATTAATGGTCATTTCCTATCTATCTCCAAATGTAAACTAAATTTTGTGGCTAGAAATGAAAAACTAACTACCTCGGCTGTTTGGCTAAGGATGCCCCAATTACCAACAGAATTCTACGATGGTAAAATCCTAGCAAAAATTGGTAATGCAATAGGACGCCTACTAAAAATTGACACATGAACCTCACCCTAAGAGGTCGATATGCAAGGATCTGTGTTGAAATCCCTTTGGAAATTCCAGTTCAATCCTTCCTATTTGTTGGGAACCACAAATAGGAAATACTCTATGAAGGAGAGGATTTTCTTTGCAAAAATTGTGGTCATTTTGGTCACACACTACAACAATGCACCTATATCAAAATTCAAAGCTTGGATCCTCACCGTGCACGACAAGAACATCAACAAGTAGCTACAAAAGACGCTTGTAACTCTGAATGGAAAATAGTTTCCTTCAATAAGAAGAAGAATCAAGGCAAAACAAATCCAAACTAACTTCCCACCATCCATGGAAAAGGCAACTAATGTCCAGGTATTTCTGTTAATTTATTCAATGCAAAAACAATTAAGTTTTTGTTTACCCAAACTCTCCAGTATAAAACTAAAAAAATTTCTTTTAATAATCAAATTCCTCCTGTCAATACCCATCCAGCCACAACTATTGATCAAACTACCTCTCATGTGAAAACCCACCTTTTAGAAGAGAGACAAATAGTTTTGCCACAAACCACTATGGAAAATGTCAATTTTATTAGTGAAAATGTCCATCATGGCACCTTATATTTCCAACTCCTTAGTGAAAACCAATGCCATGCAAAATGACTCTAATATGGATGAATCTACCCCTACCACTAATCATACGCCTATTGCCCCAAACCCTCTCTCTAATCCAAAATCTCCCCAAAATCTTTTGTCATCTAAAGAATCTATCCAAAATACCTCCTTAAGATATGAAAAATCTCCCCCTCTATGCATGTTGGCCAAAAGGCAAAGACCATAGATGAAAGTAGCCAAATGGACATTCCCATTGGTAATCCAAAAAAAACCTTTAAGTGCTCTATAAAACATGACCTAGGGCAATCAAAAGCCATAGACAAAAGCGAAGCAATCATCACTTCCTCACCCAATCGTTTAACCTCTACTCCCATCCAAAATCCCACGCCAATTTCCAGTGCAATAAATTCAACTTCACTTAACCAAAATGCCCAAAGTTCCTTCAACCCTAAGAAGAAGAACTCGACTAATCCAAATCCTACGGCAACGACACCCTCTAAATATGAAAAATATTTCCCCCTCCATCCCCACGAGCAATCACAGATTATATACGCTCAACCTCCCCAAGCCCAAGATTATCAACCCCACGAGTTGGATGGAGTTAGGGCTCATAGGCCATGTACTTTCGTTCACAGTGCCGATCAACGGCCAAGAAGCCATTGTGATCTTACACAATACTCAATATCTAGCTCAACTCATCACGTAGGGAATGAGATTGGCAATGAACAATTATCTCAACTAAGTATGGCTCAGCAATATCATTCATCTCATGGCTCCATCATTAAACCCTCAAATGGCTCAAACGATGAGAGAACAATAGAACATGCCCCCTTAATTCAACCCCATAAACCCTTTAAATACACCACTGGAACTTCCCTTATTTCTAACGGAGATGTGTACCCACCTAAACCCCATCTTCCTCCCTTGGGATGCCAATCTTGGGAACCAAGGGATGGTAACCCCCCACCTCCTCCAGTACCCCTACCACAACAACAAGAAGAACTCATACCAGGGCCAATGGAGGTAGATATGGAGGAGGACGATGTCCCCTTAAATCTTCACTTAGGGCCAACCCTAGAAATCTCAAACCTAGACGAAATAAAAAAAATTCTCTTCACGAAGAGGCACGAGAAGAGGTATGTTCTCAGCTGCCCATTTGCTCTATACAAATGCTCCATGGATATTCGCCCTCCACACGACCCAACTGTGGGAAACAAAGCGATGATCCTAGTTCCATCAATAAGGATAAACCTTGTCCAAGCGAGGGTGATAAGGGAGAATGGGGAGATTATCAACACTGACTCTAACTTAGCCATGAATCAAGCAACTAATTTCATAATATGGAATATATGGGAAAGAAACAATGACAATTTTAGGAGGATTTTAGGGAGATGCTAGATACTCACAGGCCGTGTTTGGTTACCTTGTTGGAAACAAGGATGGGCAATCATGCTACCATGCTCAATGAATTTGGTTTCACTGAGATGATAGAAGTTCCATCGGAGGGACAGTCAGGTGGAATGGTTATGATATGGAGGGATGATATAATCAACGTCCAAAATACTGTTAGAAGAGGCCAGGAGATCCATGCAACTATAGAGGTACATCATATACGTAAACCTTGGCTCTTTACTTCGATTTATGCTAGCACTACTATTCATTCTAGAAATATCATGTGGTATCACTTAGAAAATATTAGTAATACTTATAGTGGACCTTGGCTAGTAGGTGGTGACTTCAATGACATTTTAACCGCTAGTAAAAAATTTGGCGGCAAACCAATCAAAGACAGTAGAGCTAAGTATATTTGGTCTAAAATTAATAACTGTAACCTAGTTGATCTAGGCTTTAAGGGAAGAAAATACACCTAGACCAATAATAGACATAACAATAAGAGTCTTATTTTAGAAAGACTTGATAAAGTTTTCGGAAATGAGGAATGGATTGAATTTTTCCTAAAAGCTCTATTATCCATCTTTCTAGAACCCACTCTGATCACAATCCTATCCTAATAGAATTAATTCCAACAAATAGATCTCCTTATAAGGTCCCTTTTAGGTTAGAAACCTTTTGGTGTAAACATCCGAAATTTCAATCTATTGTTAAAAATACCTGGAATAATAGTGACTACTTTAAGGCTAGCTCTAACTTTATAGATAAGGTTAAACCTTGGAAGTAAAACACTTTTGGCAATATCATAGGAAGGAAGAGAAAACTTTTAGCTAGACTCCAAGGCATCCAATCTTCTAACAGCTATGCTACCAGCTCTTTCCTTAAAAAATTAGAATTAGATCTTCAACAAGAGTTCAATGATATTCTTAAGATAGAAGAAGACTACTGGAAACTTAGGTCCAGAATAATGTGGCTTAATTATGGTGACACCAATACTAAATTTTTCCGCATCTCTGCCACCAATAGAAAAAGAAGAAACAAAATTACTTTCTTTAAAGATGATGCTGGTAACTGGATAAATGATCATAGTCTTATTCTGTCCCATGTCCAAAACTACTTTATCTCTGCATTTACCTCTTCTCATACTCATTCTTCCTGGACTAATCCCCTTAATACTCAATCCAATTGTAAAAAAATTAACATTGATCATCTAGATACCCCCTCATTGATAATAAAATTAAAAGTGCAGTCTTCTCTTTCAAACCATTCAAGTCTCCTGGACCAGATGGTCTACACCCCTTTTTCTTTCAAACATATTGGTTCCATATTGGGGATTCTGTCAAGAATCTATGCCATAACATCTTTAACAACCAAAAAATCCCTCCGGATATTAACAAAACTTTTCTATGTCTCATTCCTAAAATCTATAATCTAATAATATTAAAAAATTCAGACCTATTGGCTTATGCAACACTATCTATAAAATAATCATCAAGATTCTAGCCAATCGTATCAAACCTTTCCTAATCAACTTATCAGTCCGTATCAGACTAGCTTTATGAAAATCAGAAGAGCCTCTGACAATGCTATCATCATCCAGGAAATGATTTCTAAGTTCAATAAACTGAAAGGTAAGGAAGGCCATATGATTCTAAAAATTGACTTGGAAAAAGCTTTTGAACGTCTTGAATGGTCTTTTATTCGCCGTACCCTGGATTTCTTTAATTTCCTCCAAAAATTCTTTAAATTACTGCTAAATTGCATTTCTACCAGTAAAATAGCAATCTTAGTCAATGGAGCTGTTACAAACTATTTTCAACCAAGTAGAGGTATTAGACAAGGCGACTCCATATCCCCACACATTTTTATCCTCTGCTTAGAAATGCTTTCCAGATATATAGAACACCAACTGGACATCAAAAATTGGGACCCCATTTCCCTAGGTTATAAATGTCCAAAAATCTCCCACTTATTATTTGCTGACGACCTTTCTCTAATGGCTAGAGCTAATGCTAATCTTGTCAGGCCATAAAAAATGGGCTTGAGCAGTTTTGCTCTCTATCTGGTCAAAGTATCAACATTACTAAGTCGAAGATTCTTTTTTCAAAAAATTGCAACCACTCAATCATCACTGACATTACTACTTCTCTAGGTATTAATAAAAGTAACAACTTTGGCACATATCTTGGTTTCCCTATCCTTCACTACAGCCCAAAACCTAGAGATTATCAATTCCTCATAGACAAGATGAGAACCAAACTTGCATCCTGAAAAATAAAGTTCTTTAGTTTGGCAGGAAGAACAACCCTTGCGTAATCATGCCTTAATTCCATCCCAAACCATTACATGCAATACACCCTCCTCCCTAGGAAAACCCTTAAAGAGATTGATAAAGTCTAAAGGAACTTCATATGGGGTAGTACAATAGAAAAAAAGAAACTTAACTTGGTAAATTGGACCACTATATGCCAACCCAAAAAATATGGTGGATTGGGGATCCATAATGCTCTCAATAAAAACCTTTGTACTCTGGCTAGCTTAAGCTGGAGACTCCTTACAAATGCTCTAGTTCCTTGGGCAAAACTTATCATTTCGTGCTATTGCAATAGCTCCTCTGCAAATAGATCCTCCTTCCTTTGGAAGAGCATTTGCAGAGGGTGAGACATCTGCTCCAAAGGCATCATATGGTCCCCTCATATCCATTCCAATCTTAATCTATGGGAGACCAATTGGATACCAAATATTGGTAACCTAAAGGACCTAATTACAGGTCCTCCTTCAGCCAAAGACTTCTCCACCAAAATTAGAGATATCTTTGATGGTACCAATTGGAACCTAAACTATTTAACCTTCTCCCTCACTCCGAATTTGTTAACCGCCATCTCCAAAACAAAAATCCGCCAAAAGGGCCCTTCAATTGACTTATCTATTTGGTACCTCACCACTAAATGAGTCTTTATTGCCACTTCTTGTGATACACTGCTAGAATCTCCGAAGAACACTATCACTGACTTTGAATGGATATGGCATTTAGACTGCCCCAATAAAATTAGATTTTTCCTATGGCAATGCTTTCATAATCAAATCCCTTGCAGAAAGTACCTTTCCCAGATTGGATTAAACATTGATCCTCACTGTCCCATATGAAAAAACCATATTGAAGGGTCAATTGAACATATCTTCCTTGACTGTAGAGCTGTCAATAAGCTCTGGAGCGACCTGCAAGTGAACTACCTAATCAACAAAAGTGGAAAGCACTGGCTTCTCCAAATAAGGGACTTCAGCCTTCCTATAAACCATAACTTTATAAACTGGATTAACTTCTTTCCCTTCATCATTTGGCATATCTAGATTAATAGAAACAGTAATAACATCAACAACACTGCCAACTAAATAAGGGGTTCCCAAATCATGCAAAAGGTAGTGGAATTTAAACTATTAAAGCAAAAATCCTCTATTAATCCTCCCAAATCCCTTATAAAAATCAACTGGTTCAAACCCCCTAGGGGGTGGTACAAATTGAATGTGGATGCCAGTTTTCATAGCTATAACAAAAATTGTGGTTTAGGTGGTGTTCTAAAAAATGCAACAGGTAGCTGGGTGGTTGGTTTGCAAAACTATCAAATGCAAATGGCTCACTAGCAGCTGAATTAAAAGCCCTATGAGAAGGTCTAAGAACAACAAAGGAGTGAAATCTCTTCCCATTTGAGATTGAGACAGACTGCTCAGAGGTTATCCAGGCAATGCAAGATAGTAATAAATTTTTTAACAAAACTACTAATGATTGTAGGTCCTTAATGCACCAGCAGAGGGTTACTCTCCAACACACTTTCAGGCAGGGGAATAGGATTGCCCACCAGCTAGCAAAAGGAGTCCTAGAAAGGGACAACCATTCTCAGGGATTACCAGGAAGAAGTAAAGCAGTGAAGTGCACTAAATTTTTTTTTGTTATACCACCTTTTGATGTAATAGATTTTGTTGAAAGTGACAAACTTGAATCTATTTGTCATGAGAAACTTCTATGTAATGAAGCTTGCAATATGCTAGCAAGCTTAGGAAACAAATGCATCCTTCGAGATGCAAGTTATGTCGACTATGTACTAGATGTTCCTTAGTTATTAATATATCTATTTCATGTTTGCTAAAGAAAAAAAAAACCTCCACGGCTCTGCACCTTTAATTTCCTCCTCTAGAAAAAATGAACAAGAACATTGGGTATATATACTTAAGGGAGAATTACATCACTTGTCACTTGGCCCAACAACCCATCAAAAAATGGTCCATGTTTGAAGCCCTAACCCAGTATAGCCCAGGTTGTACATAACCTGAAAATTACTTTTCACTAGTTAGCCCCTTTTTTCTTCGTTCCCCTCTTTTTTCTTCGTTCCAGTTACATCCCTTGTCACTTCCCTTTTTTCTTCGTTCCAGTTAGCCCACCTTCTTCTTTCCTTCCCAAGTCAGCCTTTGCACCACAAAATTTTTCTACTATTGTTGTTCTCCTTCAATTCTTTGCCGAATTCCAATGGTCAATTAAGGATTTAAAAAATAAAAGTCACCATTACAGGTGGTTCTAAGATTCGATTTCAGAAATTGAGTTTTCCGATTTGTTAGTTGTTTGGAATGGGTGCAAAACCCAAATTTCAAGTGATTTGGAGTAGATTTATGCTATATTTGAGTTAAATTTCAAAAATTGAGTTTTTCGATTTGTTAGTTGTTTGGAATGAGTGTTGTCTCAATTGATTGGAAACATCAAGATGAGTTCAAAACTTAAATTTCAAGTGATTTGGAGTAGCTTTAGGCTATATTTGAGTTAAATTTTAGAGGATGTTCAAGGAAGAAGAAGAACACATGAAGCTCCATTGATATGATTCATTTGTATAATAATGTATAATATTGTATAAATAGTATATAATAGTGTATTAACACAACTTATACATAATTATATCTAAAATTGATACATTATTTACAGGTATTTGGTGAACTTCTCGCAGCTTCTTCTTCTTCTTCTTCTTCTTCTTCTTCTTCTTCTTCTTATTATTATTATTATTATTATTATTATTATTATTATTATTATTATTATTATTATTTTACGTATATACATAGTATATCAAGAATATTTTCACACTGTGATTATACATCTTTATACACTTTTATACAACTATATACATACTGTATCTCTTTGTGTAAAAGTGTAAAAGCATCGCTGACGAAATTTTGATATGATTTTCACTTGCAATTCTTGTATAAAACTAGTCCAAATCTCCATCAAATAACTTCAAAACTTTGTATACAACGTACTTAGACTATATCTAATAAGTTCAAACAATACCCCTCCAAATTTCTTACAAAATCATAATCGAAATTTAACAAGATTAGCATTAAAGGATATGAGATTTTAGGTTTTTCGCGTCTGTTTTTGGCGTTTTGTAGTTGTGATAGGTATGTATAAACCTGAAGATATACAAAATTAAAAAAAAAAAAAACAGAGACGTATTGGTTATGGAAGAAGACACGAATGAGTATTGACTGAATGATGAACTAATTTTTCTTTTAAGTTTTGTTTGCATATGATTATTTTTCATTAATTAAATTAAATATTTATGGGTGAAAAATAAGGAGAGAGCTACAATAGGGGTAGGTAGGAATAAATGAGGTTGATATAATCAGAATGAATGAGAAAGAAAAGATCTTACATATAGTTGGCTACACAGTTGCAAACTTGTAACTGAGCTAAAATAGTGCAAAGTCAACTTATGGAGTGCATTATTCTGCAATTTTGTCTATACTTAACTGTTGATCAAACAATTCTGATTCTTTTAATTTCTTGCACAGGCTATGGTAAAATTACTCAATATACCAATACATATATCCAGCATTTGCAGTTTAATACTTAGCTTGTAATTAAAAAGCTTGCTATTCTATTGCCACTGTATTTTATTGTATTTGTAGGTGAGGTCAACTTCCCCAAACAACCATGAAACTGAGCCTAAAAACTAAGGCTGATGATTGGCATGGAAATGGTATATGTATCTACAGAAAGACTTGCAAAAAATCTCATTGTCAAGGGAAATTCATAGCAGACATGCATGCTGCTACAAGCTTCCCTGCCAATGGACTGAACTCGACTTCGGCCTGGTGTTGCATGTACAGAACTTATATTTTCTTCAACAAACTCAATGTCCATATCAGTAGCATTACAAAACAATCATCCATCAGCTCTACTCGTCTGTTCGATCAACGACTGTCTCACCTCAACTACATACAGGACTAGTGTCTGATAATCCTGAGATTCTTGTAGCAGGAAGTTAGCAAGCAGCTGCGGATGAATTGGGGTTGCTCGAGATATCTACGTGCAAAACTTCTCCTATCCTGATCAGAATGCTGTACGCTAAGTTTAAGAGAACCCGAGAGTACGCTTCCAGAATTAAATGCCCAATGTCCTAGAATGATACAGAAAGAACAACGGTTAACCACAATCTTATTGAGCACTTTGTTGTGGCATAACTTTTTCTAAACAGACGGGTACATAATAGAAGCAGAGATACATACAAAATCTTAAGGTAATTTAAGGGTAAAACAATTGTCCAGAAAGATATAGTTATCCTCTATTGTTGGATGATTTATGGACTATGCAAATGACAAGCTAAAACGAGTCCTTAACTGAAACGGAGAAACTTTTCTGTTGATAAGTGAACTATACAATCATCTATATTTTTTGCTTTTTAACAAATTTTACTAGTGGCTATACGATTCTCACCGTGCCATACTGGATTTTTGTGACATTGAGGAATGTCTGAGGAAGGTTAGGATATTTCATTTTGAGCTGCTGCAGAAGAGCTTCTGCTTGGCTCAATGTGACCTCCAGTTTGTCTAGCTCAGATATTGGATCTTTTACGAAAGACCAAGATCTTCGGACTGGAGACTTTCCACTAGCTTGATCAGTTATTCTTTCTTTCCATGCAAGAATTGCTTCCTCTAACCTGTTAACAACTTCAAGTGCACTGTTTTCAGATCTCAAGTTCAAGGAATCGAACATTTCCTCAGCAGAGGTTGATTCTGCGGTCAGGATTCTGTAAAGGTCCTCGCCGAGGCTTTCCCTCCCAGACTGCAAGAATGAATGGATCAAATTCAGCAATTTCAACAAATTAATACTCAATAGCAAATGATTTGATTTATATACGTTGTGTAAATTTCCTTTACACTATCAGTGTAGTTTAATATATGTGATAGTATGTTAGTTACCATATCTAGTTATACATACTTATCAAGAGATTTACTTGTAATTACACCTCATTGTGTGAATATATTTTACAGTGTCAATACATAAAACTTAAACTCAATAGCAAATAGCTTTAGGGAGAACTCTCTCTTGCCTTTGGAAGTGCTTCCTTGATAACTGATGGAACCGGCATTTCAGCTAAGATGTTTTCATTAATAGCTTTTGCTGCCTTGAATATTTGATTGGCCAATTTCCCCTGATTCAGCAATTTCTTCCTTTCAGTGTCAGAGAGCCCAACGATGGGTACCTTGGGTGAAGGAAGGCACCACCTTGTGCTCTTTTCTTCTGCTCGGCTACTCACTTCCGTATAACAGAACTCAGTATTAACCATTGAATCCAGCATTCCCTATCAATTTGAGATCGAAAGAAACTTTGAGAAAGTGGACCAAGTCGATGCAGAAACAAAGTGGTCGAACGTTATAGGATTTCAGAGACCACCTACAAGAAGCATGGAATCCAATTTCTGAAGTGCTGGAAGATTCATATGGATGTCTGCACGAGCTTTTGGTGTCATTATCTGCTCGAACGAGAAGTGGAACTCACTATATCGTTTTTATATTATGAAATAACTCGGTTGTGTTATTAAAAAGTCATAGTTACCTCCAATCTCTGGCCATTAGAACCACTTTGTTTTGCAGGAACAAACTCAATCATATGTTTGGTAGGTGAGAGCAACCAATCCATCTCGCTTTGCCATTTCCTCTTCCTTTCCTCTGCAAGTGGCTCCAATTTCCACAGCTCTCCAAATACAGATGCTTTAAATCCAGAAGTAGCATTACAGATCAGGAAAATTGCATCATGAAAATCACAGCAAAGTAGAAAATAAAACAATAAAGGTTTAGGAGAAGCTGAGCTAATGTGTTATGAGGTGTAACATTCTTTTAAACGCTATACTTGTGCTTTTTATTGGTCAATTTATTTTGAATTTTTATCAGATCTCAGATTGTAAAGTTAAAGTTAATCCTGGTAAGGAGAAAAAGCACAGGTTAATCCCACAGCGTCAGTAATACACAATCTATGATCTTAAGATGACAGTGGGAAAGGCAGGAGCACGAACGAGGTAGCTTATGCTATTTTTCGTCCTTACTAGTTTATAGTAGAATCTGGAGAATGTGATTCTGCTGTTTAAAAATCTATACGATATTAAGACCCAAAATAATTATATTATGGGTGAATGGAACTTCTTGAGCACTCTTGTTAGGCATCAGCACTCCTAATTTCTCGCATATATCATATTGAAGCTCTATTCTACGGATCGGATTAAGACCTGAATGATCCTCAAAAAAACTACTATAAGAACCTTATTAAGTATCAGAATATTGAAGACTAAAATCGTTAATAGTTGGCGTGAATCAAGTCTGAGTTATAGAAGATGTAACACTAGAATTGAGGGTCACTTCATCAGAGAAAAAGATTTGTAAAATGATATTGATAGATAAAGAAGTAACAACTAAATACCAGCAAGATTTGTAATGGCATTGGACAATGCTAAAGCAGTCGAAACTCCATTGCTTCCTCCCGTCACATCCTCACCAAGCAACAATTTTGCAAATTTGTCTTTCATCGTTTCCACATCTGAAAATTGGGTTGTGTAAGCAGGTTTTTCATTCACATAGAAATTCCCATTGTCATACGATCCCTGATCGTCGCTCTTCCTCGTTGTCCATTGAGAGGAGAATGATTCAAAAGCATTGTTGCTGGAAGAGCTGCTTGAGTCATCATCATCTGTAACACCCTCATCACCTCTACTAGTCGCGCTTTCATTGTCATAGGACTGACAGTTACGTATGCAGCTCTCCAGGCCATCATATGTTGTAATTCCTGAAAATTTCCTTTTCAAATTTTAGTCAGAAGATATATGCAGGTTAATTAAAAGGGAGCTTAAATTTGCATCTATAAAAATAAGATTATTATGGTTTCTTTTGTGTGTGTGTGTGTGTGTGAAGTTGGTCAGAGACCTTAGTCTGAGCATATATGTTGGTTATAAACAGATCGTACAAAATATCACCAACTTGAGGTGTTAATTGCAAAAAGTCTGAAATAATTGATACAACAAATACAAGTTAAATGACTTATTTATTTTGATGAATACACTTTTTGTCTCTGTTTTTATTAAATCAAAATTTGAAGCAACAAAGAGATATAAACACAAATCATTAAAAACCTCGTGAGAAGATGATAATATTCAATAATTGACTTCAGAAAATTTTAAAAAGTCAAGCATGTTTGGTCAAACATTTGCCTATACATAATTCATGAAAATCAGAAAATGTGATGACAATTTAACGAGAATTCTTATAGTGTATAAGCGTAAAAATTTGACATTTCTCTGTCATCAAGGGAAGAGAATCTCCCCACTATTTAAGGAGAAAAAGATTGAGAATGAAATAAATGTAAATCCAAATACGTGCTGATAAGAAATTGGATTGGCAAGACTTCGACATGTGCGAATCTACTTTCTTCTTTTAAAAACAAAAAAATTCAACAAACACCTATTTTACTACAAAATCAACAGTTGAGTTTGAAAATCTAATTAAACGCCACTCTAGTATTTTTAATCAATAGATCAATCTTTAGACTGACGAGACAACTCCAATTTAAATTTACTTTTCGTACAAGAAACAATGATGAATAATTATGTATAGACAACCGTAGCTTATTGTAATTTTTTTAAGGTGTTAATGCTTTAGTTTGGCCATACATTTTTTGCAACGTTTTTTGAAATCTTTTTGAAAACATTGTTTGTTCATAGATTCATGATCTATTTTTGAAAAATTTCTGAAATTATTTTTCAAGTTTCAAAAATCTAATTTAGGGTAAATTTTGGGTGAAACTTATTCTACCACTCACAAAACTTCAAATTTTTTTCAAATAAAATGCATGTCCAAACATAATTTCAACTCCCAAAAATTATTTTTCAAAACTACTTCAAAATTTATTTTTTGCAAGTTTCAACTAAGGTAGCGTTTGGCCATAGATCCCAAATTTATTTTGAAAAATTTGATTTGGGTGAAGTTTGATTTGAAGATGAAAAAGTGTTTGGACATACGATTTCAAAACATATTTCCAACTTTATTTTGAAAAAACATGTATAGAATTCCCAAGTTTTAGGATTTTGGCCCAAATTCAGCTCAATAGCTACTTTTGGAATTTGAAATATTTGATTTGGGATTTGGCCAAAATATGAGCAAAATTTATGGCCAAACATGAGTTTTAAAAATAAATCTCAAATTTATTTTGGCAAAATATATGTCCAAACACTAGCTTAAATTTTCAAAACGCATCTTGAAGAGAAAATTGAAATTTTAGGAACAAACATTCTTGTGTCCAAACGGGCTCTAGAATGAAACAAAGAAACCACAAATAGAGAATCCCCAAAGCAAAAGTTTTGATGCAAATAGAAAAAAGTAGAGAAGATTTTCCAAAAGGAAAGTCCTGTAGACAACGACTGCTTTGTCCCCATAGTTACTTGAATGCTTCATGAAATGATAGTTAGGTCCACTATTTTAATTTACCAATCAGGCAATACATACAAACCACGAGAACTCCCAAGCTCTCTCTACCACTGCGGCATTTATGATATGACAAAAATAAATGTCGTTATAGTGCCATCTATCTATTTCACACTAATATGGAAGATTATTCCTCCTCTTTCCATTTACAAAACTTTATAGAAAGTAGACAATAAAATTTAGAAGTGTAGCTCCTCACATGTGACTTTTAAATAAGTTCAAAATATACCTAACATATGATGGGTCCCACATAAGATTCTTTTTCCACATGTAATTTCAAGACATATTGGTTATTAAATTTCTTGAATATAATAACCATCCACATATAACTAACATGCCAATTTTTTTAATTATATTGGTACAAGATTTGACTTAAATGGAGCGACGTGGACAATGAAACTATATAACTAATCTCTAACTTGTTTAATGTTTTACTAATACATAATAATAATAATTGTTACTCCTATAACAAACATGTAAATGTCTTACATTAATCTAGAATCATCTGGCTCGCAGAAGTCAAGAAAGTTACACTAATGAGGTGTCAGGTGAGTCTAATTTTATTGAAATTCATAATCAATATGTTAACATTCACTTGTGGAAAAGAATAGTACTCCTCATTTTGTGCAAAGACATCTGCAGAGTTCAGTAAGCAATGGTTATTTTTCTTAAGTACTTATTATATTTGTAAATCTTCAAAATAATACTAAAGGCATTTGTATTTTAATGCGTGTGTATGTATGAATGTACTTATTTTATAGCCACTGCTCTCTCCCACAAAGTAGTAGTAGGTATGATGGATTAAAAGTCTTGGATTTGCCTCAATTATAGGGAGGGAGAATCACCATGCATGTAACACCCAAAAAACAAATAAGGAGAGAGAAGCGGAAATCTCACTCTCTTGTTCACCAAAGTCAATACTAAACTCTCTGATTCTTGTACAGCAGGCTAATGTCCGACTCATGATCACCATACTTGATTAATATTGCCAAAAATACTCAAATATTAGGGGACCTAGTAAACCATTTGCAGCCATCAATACTCCTGCATTACAAAGCCTGAAATATAAGATGTAGTTGAAATTGACAAAACATGGAAAATAGAAGTTAATGCTACTAGATCTAAAAAAGTTTCAAAAGTTGAGGCAAAAAAGTTATTATATGTGCCATTTTGTTCGGATTTTAGATCAAACCAATAAATGCCATATATATGTATATATATATATATATATATATATTTTGAGTCTTGCTATATATACATTTTTATTATTTAACCATAACTAAGTGAAATGTATTCTCACCAGAGTTTGCAACTCGTAGGGGTCTTGTTTGGTACCTGTGATAAGGATACCAATTCCGGGATAGAATATGAAATTATATTTGTCTCATGTTTGGTTATATGATGATCCAAAAGGCCATCACTTGTTTTAGAAACAAATTCAGTGTTTCAAAGCCTAAAAAAAATTAGCTTTTTTACCTTACTCGATTTGCGTGCGTTGTCCGGACCTATATCCGGAAATCCTTCTAGGTGAAAATATGAGAAATCGAAATTTCTAGAGTTAAAATTTGATTATGGTTGACTTTGGTCAATATTTTTAGCAACCGGACCTGGATCCGTATTCTGACGATCCCGGGAGGACTGCAGTAAAATATGGGACTTGGGAGTATGCCCGGAAATGAATTCCGAGGTCCCAAGCCTTAGAAATTAATTTTTGAAAGAAATTATTTTGCTGAATTATCTAAGAAATGAAGAAAAGAATTAATATTTGAAACCATGGGTATCGAGCCCGTATTTTGGTTCCGGAGCCCTGTATAAACTTGTTGTAGTATTTAAATGATAACTTTGAAATTTGGTAAAAAACGGAGTTTATTTGACTTGAGTTGGACTTCCGATTGAAGAGTTATGAACTTTAAGTATTTTTTATGAAAATGTTGAGTTTTGAGGTTTAATTCATGGTTTTACATTTAATGTAATGATGTGATCGCACAAGTAGGTCCATATGATGTTTTTGAGTTAGTATGCACATTTGGTTTGGAATTCCGAGGGCTCGGGTGAGTTTCGGGTAGTTTCCGGGATGGTTTAGGCTTAAAACATAGCTGTTGCAGGTTTAGAAAAGTTGCAGATCTCTGAACCCGTCAATGCAGTCCGCAATGATTTTGTGCTGCCGCAGAGGGGCCTTTGAGGCCGCAAAGAATTTGTGCGGTCCGCGGTGGGGGCTTTGCAGCTTGATTTTGTGCGGTCCGCAATGAGGAAGAAACCGCAGGTTCACTGGTCTGATTTTGCAAGCCTATATCTTTTGATCTACAAGGAATTTTGAGATGATTCAAAAATGAATGATGTAGTCCTTCATGTCTAGTTTCCAGAACGATAAAGAAATCATAATTTGGACATCTGTAGAGAAAGTTATGGCCAACTACTAAAGCATGCCACTGCAGTCAACATTGTGAGCTCCGCGGCCACACTCGATTTTGTGCGGTCCGCACAGAGGCTCTGAGATGGGCATATTTAAAAGATATTTTCATTATTCTTCATTTGTCAAAACCCCAAAAACATAAGAGGTGATTTTTCAAACAACGTTTCTTCTGAAAAATATTAGTAAGTGATTTCTAACTCATTTTCTTTACTCCTCAACTTCTTTTTACAATATTTCATCCTAGAATCTAAGGTTTTCGTGGTGAAATTGGGAATTTTGGGTAAAATATAAGAATATTAAAAATTGGAGATTTAGACCTCAAATTGAGGTCGAATTCCAAAATCAATTATATATCCGGGCTCAATGGTGAATAGGTAATCGAGTTTTAGTCTGAATTTCGGTTTTGGGCCAAGCGGACCCGGGGTCAATTTTTTACTTTTTGGAAAAAACTATAAAAAAAACTTATTTCTATGCATTAGAATTAATTCATTTAACATTTATTGATATAATTAAGTAACGTGTGGTTAGATACGAGCGAATTGGTAGTGGAATCAAGAGGTAAAGCGATAGTTGAGACTTGAACTGTGTTTGAGCCATCGAGGTAAGTGTTTGTTCTAACCTTAGCTTGAGGTATTAGCAGTTGTGTCCTATTTTCTATGTGTTATTTGTTGAGTACAACGTATAGGCACAGTGACGAGTATCTATACGTTGGTGTCAAGCATGCCCGTGAGTCTTATGTTATGACTAATGTAACTCCATTTGTATTGCTCATGTTTAATGTGATGATTGCTAATGTTGAGCAAGGTTTGTGGAAACGTATTGGTATTTGAACAGTGGAGAACGTTGGCTCAAGTTGTAAAGTTATTAGTGGAAGTGTAATTGGCAATTGAACCTTATAGAGCATTGGCTTAAATTGTGAATCGAGTTGTGAAGTAAATGTGAAAAAGAGAAGAGGATTATGACATTGTTCTTTTGCCGGGATGTTGTTGCTTTTAATATTGTTCCACTGCCAGGATGTTGTTGCTTTTAATATTGTACCCTTGCCGGGATGTTATTGATATTGATGTTGTCCCCTTGCCGGGATTTTATGGTGATTCTATTTAATTCCTTTGCCCTTATTGTTTGTATTTTTTGTTTGGGTGGGGAAGAGTATTAAAAGCACGAAATGATGTCGTGTATGATTTTGTGAGGCAAAAGTATAAAAGCACAAAGGATGATGTCGTGCCGCACGATGTACCATTAAGTGCCTTTATATGAGTGATTATGTGAGGTAAAAGCACGAAGGGTGATACCGTGCCAATTATACTGATTTTCATGGTGAGGACGAGAGTAAAAGCACGAAGGGTGATGCCGTATACTTGTCCTTGATTTTTCTGATTTTACTGGTAATTGAGTTATGGTGTTCTTTACGCTTACTTACTGATTTCCTGTTGTTACTTGATTCTATTGTGATGTTATTGATTCCCTTGCCCAAATTGCTTTGTGATTGTTGCGTGGGTGAGGAAGAGTGTAAAGCACGAAGGGTGATGCCATGCATTATTTTGGTGAGAGAGTGTTAAAGCACGAAGGGTGATGTTGTACATTATTTTGGTGAGAAAGTGTTAAAGCACGAAGGGTGATGTCGTGCACTTGTCTTTGATTTCCTGATTTTTATTGATAACTGAAGTATTGTTTCTCTACATTTAATTGTTGGTTTTTTGTTGTTTTGTTGTATCCCGCAGCATGATCCCCCTTCCTATCTTCAATTAAAATGTGGTGATCCTTATATTTATTCGTTGTTCTTCTGTTATTATTCGATGTCCCCGCAGCATGTTTCTCCCTCCTATCCTTAACTGTACATTTCTGCTTGTATTTTTCCGCTGTGTTTGATACATCTGCGCGAGTTTATTTGGTAGTCTGGTCCTAGCCTCGTCACTACTTTGCCGAGGTTAGGCTAGTCACTTACCAGCACATGTGGTCGGTTGTGTTGATACTACACTCTGCACTCTTTTTGTGCAGATCCCAGTTTCGTAGATTTCGGACCGCAGTGAGATTGTTGCTTTTGTTCATCAGGCGACCCGAGATAGTTCTGCAGGCGTCCGCAGGCCTTGGCGTTTCCTTCTATCTGTTATTCCTATCTCTTTCATGTATTTCCAGAGACAGAGTTGTGTTATTATTTTCAGACCTTTATTTGTAGTACTCTTAGACGGTCTGTGAAGTTGTGACACCAGTCTTGGGTAGATTGATATGTATTGATATTGGTAGCATTATTAAAACTTGAAATTTAGTCTTCCGCCTATTAAATTTTGTTGTTTATTAATTGTTGGTTCTAAATTGTTACTGGATTAAAAATGAAAACCAGGTAAATAATTCAATTGGTTGGCTTGCCTAGCTTGCACTGGTAGGCGACATCAAGACCCTCAAGGGTGGGAAGTTCGGGTCGTAACATGTTATAAGTATTAGCTAGTGATGTGATAAATTTTATACCAAAATTAGAGAGATTAGTTATCCCACATAGAAAATGAGATAGCTAATCCCATTAAATATCCGTGTCTATTCCACCTGATAACCAAACGAACCCTAAAGGTTAAGCTGTTTAATTTGAGGTAAACACCGGGATCATGGTAAGTATTCTCCATTCCACAAATGTGCAACTTCTCCTGGCAATGTTAATCGCAAAGTAGACGAATTCAATATGAAAATTTGCTCCATTTCCAAATATAGGGATTTGATGCAGCTACTCGGATTCGAACACGGCAACGGCGTTATCTTTTATGGTTATACTTTGGACAGCTAAATGTGTTTGTTTTAGCTGTGGTTTAATTTGTAAATATATACTTTGGCGATTAATAAAATTAGTTTAGTTACCGAAAAAGATTGATGCAGCCAGAATTTTCAGACACCGAAAACTAAAATAAAAATTTAAGTGCTAATTGGAGTTTTTATTTGCTCCAGAAACCACTAAAAGCTCAACCCATATAGTCCCAGAAGGAACATAAATGGAGCAACAGAACCCAAAAACCAACAAATCCAAATATCAGATAGACTATAAATAATTTTTTGGCTTTTTTTTTGTGGTCCACAATATTTAATTTTTTTAAATATCAAGAAATAATTAACTTCTTTTTTTCCAAAGTTGCCCTTAAGAGTTAAGAGGGCGGATTATTTGTTGTAGTTTCAATGAAACAATTAAGATTAATATGATTAATTATATTATTAGCTAATGCTAAAAAATGAATTTCTAAATATATATAAAAACAAAAAAAATCACTTAAGTGGAGGGAGTAGTTATTTTCTTTTTAATTAATCAGAAAAGTGGTCCCAGAGACCATTTACTGAGCCTCCTACTTAGCTCAGAGCACAATATAGTCACTCACAATCTGATTCCACAATTGTCAAACTCTAGTCTTTGAATGAAAAGTGAAATCAGGGAAAAGGAATCACTTTTTCACTTCACTATAAATATGAGTTTTAGCTAAATCCCTTCCAAACATAAAGAACCTTTGACCGTTTGACGCAGTCCAACAACCTTTCTATAAGTAAAAAAAAAAATTACAACTTTTATATACTCTTAATAAAATAAGCAAGTACTAACTATTTATGAATAGTGAGATTGGTCTAAAATTAAGATAATGTAATTTGTTATAACATACTATTAAAGTACACTGATAGTATAAAAAATTTACGACTATAGTATGTTAAATCCAGAAAAGAAAAAGAGATTGAAAAAGGCCAGACACTTCAGATTTATCGTGATCTGGATTTCACTGATAAAACAGAGAATAATAACACGTAAAAAATGGAGCTTGTTGCATCTAAAACATTTCCATTCACGAAAACCCACAAAATCTTAGATAAGAATATATAGAGTTTTGATATGAACCTGATCTAAGCAAGAAAAGAAAAATGGACGAATAAATAGAACAAGAAGCTGACCTCTGTTTATGTATTTGATCAAATGAAGCACTTCAATCATCTAGCATGTAAAAAGGATGGAAATGGACATCATTCAAGATCCCACATTTAGCTTTTCCCACAATTCTTGCTTCTGTGAGAAAAGAAAACTTTTTTTCTTGTTTTCAAGTGTGAGTTAATGGTAGAAAACAATAAATCTTTGGTCTGCAGTCAAAAGAAAGAAACAGTAATTAAGAGAAGACTGGATATGACTGTTCAGAAGGAGGATGAAGTACATGAGATTGGTATTAAAAGCAAATGAGAAGTGACGGAGCAGAGAAGAAAGGGTAATGCGTGTGTGAGGAATGGGGAGTATGTGAATATAAAGACATTTATGGTGAGAAGAGAGATACGTGGTGGGGTTAGCTAAGAGGTCGAGGCTAACGTAGTAGGTAATCATTGCTACCGCTTTATTTTAATTTATGTTTATTTTAAATCGGTTTTAAAAAGAATAATTTTTTTTTAAATTTGTTAATAATTTAGCTTAAACTTATAATTCTACCTTAATGAAAAACTTTTATAACCGCGCAAATGCTCTGGGTCCATTTTTGGCTTGTTTAGGACCACAAATTCCAAATGACTTTATTTTTTCTTAAACTTCATGCCGAGTCAGAGGAGGATCCGAGATTTAAACTATATGAGTTCAACTTTTAAAAAATTTAACATTGAACAATTATATTTTTAAAGTTATGGGTTCAAATGTATTATTTTTGTAATTTTAATGAATTTTTACACATAAATTTCTACCCTGTATCGAACGTTATGTGTTCAATTGAATCCGCAGCTATCACATTGCATCTACCTCTGTGCCCAGTCAAACAGGTTAACGTAAATTGGATTGAGTGAATATTTTTTTTCTTTCTTTCTTTCTACAATTATATATAAAGTTAAAATGAATTACATATTGATGTACCAGAATGACAAATTGCATATCATATGCTTAAATAGTGAGCGTTTATCGAAAAGACCTACTCCCTCCGTTTCGATTTATGTGAACCCATTTGACGGGACATGGAATTTAAGATAAAAGAGAAGACTTTTGATCTTGTGGTTTAAAATGAGGCACATATATTTTGTGTGACTATAAATCATTGTGTAAAGGTAAATTGTTTCCAAATAAGGAAATGGATCATTCTTTTTGACATGGACTAAAAAAAATAGGTTCATACAAATTGAAACGGAGGGAGTAATATATTATACGTTTCTTCATTTTGTGCCGACATCATATGTATTAGTTTGATTCGGCATAAAATTTAAGAGAACTTTTTTTTTAAAACTTATGATCCTAAAAGTTTAGATGTTAAAAGTTTTGTGGGGTCATATCATTTGTTTGGCTATAAAAAACTTTTTATTAAAGGATAAAATGAGTAAAATAAAAAGTTTAAAATTAAATTATTCAAATACAAAAATGTTTCAATATTTTTAAAACGAACTAAGAAGGAAAGTGTGTATCTAAATTAAAATGAAGGGACTAGTATGGTTAAGAGTTCGTTTAAACGGCTAACAAGTAGAGCTTTACCTAATGAAAGTCATAGTGCCCGTTGGAATTGGCTTAAAAAAAGTAGCTTTTAAGTACAAGTGCTTAAAAGCACTTTTTAAGTGCTGGAACTAGTTTTATAAATAAGCAGTTACGTGTTTGGATAAAAGTGCTGAAACTGAAAAAAAGCTATTGAAGTGTTTGGTAAACAAGTGTTAGTAAGCATTTTTTCTGTTAAAATTACTAAAATATCCTTAAAGCTATTAAACCTATAAAGAAGCTTATTACCATAATATTTTATTCAAAATAATAAAAATATATAATAATTAATATTTTAATTCACTTTCAGTTTATAAAACTAAAAGTAGTATGGAGAAAGCAAACAAACAATCTCAGTTTGCAGAAGCAAACGAAAATAATTATTACTAATATTTTAAAGAAAATTAATAAAAAAAAAAAAAAAAATGGGAGCAAGCAAATCGTTAATATGGAGAAAAATGAAAGGAAAAAAGTAAAATGAAGAAAGTAGATGCTGCAATTTTGGGAGGAAGAGGACCGCAACAATTTCAAGTTGTGTACTGAGGGGTAATTTCGAGATTAAGAAAAATTATAAGGGATAAGAATGTAATATACTTGGTCAAAGCAATATGGCTTTTAAGCCAATTTAGTAAAAGTTGAGTGTTGATTTTGGCTTTTTTAAGCAAATTTTAGTTTTTTTAAGCCATTTGTTTAGTTACCAAACACTTCCGGAAGTTAAAAATGACTTAAAAGCTGGTCCCATCCAAACAGGCTCTATCTAGTTAAGAAGTTTGTTGCCTATTTATTATTGAAAAATACTTTTTATTTCGTAGGATAATTCTTTTACTGAATACAAATATATTTTCTGTTTCTTTCATCAATCATCTAGAAGCAGAATACATAATGTACCTTAGAACCATGGACCAAATTCATGTGATACTTTTTGATCATAAAAATTATTTTGCAAACTCAAAAAGTTTCCATAGTATATCTAAGACACACCTATTTGTTGCACGTGCTTAACAAAAAAATTTATCAGGTAACTTTTATGGCCAATTCCTTATTTAACTACCAAATTTTAAAGTGTCCCAAAATAGAATGAGTATCATATAAACTGAAATAACGAAAGTGATAAAAAAAAATCTTCTTTTTGCTAGAGTCTAATACTTCAGTGACCAAATCATTGGCGGGCTGTTTAAAGAAATCTCCATGTGAAATATCTCAAAAGAAACCCATGGACAATAAATTGCGTAGAGAAAATAAAATGAAGATCGAAAAATATTGTAACAATCCTAATATTTTATTTTAAATAATATGAGTGTACTATTTCTATGAATCCTCTTATTCTACCTTTCAATAGTAAATAAATTCAAGGGTCTTTGAGCTTGATCTTGAATATGTAGTTGTTGCCACAAATGATGATCTTGAATTCAACTAGCACGAATTTTGATTTGAGCTCATATTTCTTGAGCCTTGATTTGTTCTTCGTTCTTGAGTTTGAACTTGATTTCTTGAACTTGAATTTGATTGCTTGAAGCTTGAAACTTGTAAAGAAATTTGTGGCGTTTGATTGACGAGCTTTCTCTTGCTTCTTGTTATAACTTCTGGGGTCTTTTCTGGGTTATGAAGACCCCTTATTTATAGTTGTGGGAGGGAAGAGTTATGATAAGAATAAAATTTTTTCGACCAATTAAATTGAAGTGTGACAAGGCCACATATAATTGGCCAGATGTTAAGACCCGGAATTCTCATCTTCGGGGCCGTAATGACACCTAACATTTTATTTGTTAGACAATATAACGTTATAGGATCTTTAAGCCAATTTTAACCAATTCTAATAAGTAAATAAATTAAGCCGAAATAAAACTAAAACTGAATGCAGAATATTATAAAAGCCAATAATATCTAGTACAATCCGGATCTGGAGTCACAATTCACGAGCTTCTAGAATCTCTACAAACAGGGTCTGAAGTAAATACAATTGTCTTGAACGAAAAGAATAGTAAATAGTGTTGCGGACACCGTTAGATCTACCTCGAGTCTCCAAAAGCAATTCACAGCTGAAACGCCTCACGGATAGTTGGGACCCGTACCAAAATCTACACAAAAAGTACAGAGTGTAGTATGAGTACAACCGACCTCATGTACTCCGTAAGTGTCGAGCCTAACCTCAATGAAGTAGTGACGAGGCTATGACAAGACACCTACATAATAAACATGTATAGATAACAATATGCATAGAAGATAACAACAAATAAGGCTAAACATGTACTATGGGAGGGGACATGCGAAAGGGATACAAGGTACTATAAAATACAGCAGGAAATAATAACCAGAACAATCAATATGACTTTAACCAGTAAACGAATAAACACAATGAATAAAACAGCACGACATCACTCTTCGTGTTTTTACTCTCAACCTCACAATGAAACAATAATAACAACATGGAATCACCCTCCGCACTTTTACACTCACTTTCATCATAAATCAATAGATACGACACGACATCAGCCTTCGTGCATTAACTCTCAAAATATGGTGCAGCATCACCCTACGTGATTTTACTCTCGCAATATGGCACGACATCACCCTTCGTGCATTAACACTCAAATGCAAGACGACATCACCCTTCGCATTAACACTCTCCCTTACTATATAATGATGAAAATATAACAACAGAGAGATAGAATGAACAAGAAAAATCCTTACGTCAAAATGGTTCCACAATACCAACCTCAATTTTGAAAATAATACTCAATTATCACAGAAAACCCATAAATGCGTAAAGGACTATCAATTAATAAGTAACTAGTCTAAGCATAGATAACATGATCAAAGTAAGCAATAAATTACAAGGAAAAAGTCCCACCTGCATGCTTTAACCCAACAACAACGCATAAGTACTCGTCACCTCACATATACGTTGTTCCCAACATCTAAACATGTAGCAAATAGGCAAACAAGTCCCAATCCCTCAAATCAAGGTTAACTGCGACACCTACCTCACTCTAAAGATCACCTCAAAGCTCAACCACAACTTTGACTTTCAAACAAGCCTCTGAACCAACAAAATCTAGCAAATTACCAATAAAACAATTCAAATTAAACCTTAGGAACTACCACGATTGCAAAAGATTCAATTTAGGTCATTATTGAAAAAATCAACAAAAGTCAACTCCTGGGTCCGCTTGATCCAAACTCGAAATTTGGACCAAAACTCCATTACCCATTCACCCCCGAGTCCTGTTATATAGTTTATTTTAAAATCCGACCTCAATTTAAGGTCTAAATCCCAATTTTACAAAAATTCCTAATTCTACCTAAACCCCCAATTTCCACCGTGAAAACACTAGATTTTAGGTTGAAATCTTATGAAATATAATGAAAGATTGAAAGAAAATAAGTTAGAATCAGCTGGCAATTATTTGGGAAAGAAGGATTCTTGGTGTCACGACCCAAACTGGAGGGCCATGACTAGCACCCGACCATACTTGTCGAGCACCGACGTACATATTATCTAACCTTCTTTATTATCTTTTAGGGCTGACGAGATCAATATAAATGGTAGACATGGATCATGGACAACCAATAATAAAATATGATGGCCTGAACCTACATAACATGGGATGACCAGACAATCAAAAAACTATATACATATGGTACAAGCTACCACGCTACCATGAAAGACTACACCACCAAAAACAGGCGACAAGGCATACCAAACTATACATGAGTCGACACTTATCTATGAGCCTCTAAAGGAACATAAGTGTTGCAACACAGCCAGAATAGGGCCCCTACATACCCATAACGTCTATAACAAAAAAAAACATACCAAGACCACGGCAAGTCCGGAGAAGGGATCTCGCCAAACACCGCTGAACTGGACAACCTACTGTGGTGGGGGAGCTGCACCTACCTGTCTATCAGTACCTGCAGCACGACATGCAGCGTCCACAAATAAAAGGACGTCAGTACGAATAAAGTACTGAGTATGTAAGGCAGTGAACCATAAATACGAACAATAATGTAAGCAGGGATAGAGAATACACAACCTGTAATATCTGAGTACCTCTGAGGACTACTGACAAGAAATGCATAATACATATGTATAAATACATAAAC
>MU715296.1:0-46997 GCA_026770625.1 Nicotiana glauca
TTTGGGTTAGTTGGCTGGCCTTGTCTTCACGAGAGGTGCCATCACGACCGGGTTAGGAAATTGGGTCGTGACAAGCCTGTGCTCATTCACTATCTGGGCAAGTCCGTTCACTCCTCATGGACATCAACTAAAGGTGCGACAATACATTCCAATCAAAAATTGTTTAACCAAAAATATGATTCTTGATCAAAATCTAAATTTAGAAGGAAACGAGTTACTGATAACCAAGATTTACTTCACTTTCACAATGGTATTTAAGGAAAATAATAAAAATAACAAAGGAACTAATGGATAGTCAAATTGTGCAATCAAGACAGAGAATTTCGAGAAAGCAGAAAAGTAAAGAGTATATTTCAATAATACTTGGAATATATCCTTACAAATGAAATTTTGTGTCCTTATATAGGAGTTCACAATCGTAACTGTTTTCCTATATAATTTGTGTTCATTATGGGTATTAATTATATTAATTGCCCAATAGCTCAAATAATTGTAACTGGCGTATTTATTGTTATAAATGCCTTATAAATGTTTTGATTCCCCTTCCTTATTTACTTCCGTTTCGTGTATCTTCCCTTCTTTTGGTTCTTATTCATCCTATTCATGCCTTTTCTTTAACATCTGTAAGGCTCGTCCCTCTTCTATGTACCATCCCGTAGGTGTTTTTCCCACGCCCTTCCTTTCTCAATTTATTATATTATTGAGAATTCCACTTGTCGTTGAATCTCCGCTCCACGTGTCATGCCTAGTCAGCACTCTAACATTCCACGTGTAATGTTCTTTTTTCACCAATATAGATAGTCCCCTCACTTTCTGAATATTCTCTATTGAATATTCGGGAAATGGAAAGCTTTTATGGCGTGAATTTTTCTATCAGCGTTTTTTGAATATAATCACGTCCCCTTCAGAACTGATGTGTCGTACATCACATCTATTTAATTCCCATTCCACCTGGCTTCTAACGACTATTTTTCTAGTTTCCTAGCACTTTTAGGGTTTTTCTGCGACTGCGTCAGTCACGAAGTGACGGTTCCATTATGATGCTTCATAATTACCATCTTTAACAATGGTCAAATTTCTTTATAAATAATCCATTCTTTGTCGATTCCTTGGAGTTCTTCCTTTTCCATGTCCATAACCTTCTTCTTGATATAAATTTCTTGCATCTTCTTCGAGCAATCATGTCTTCTCCAGATCTACATAAAGTTATAATTGTTAACGAGTTTGTTTCTTCTAATGCTCCCACTAGAAGTAGAATGGATGGTAGGATTCGTAGCCTTGGATCTATCTAATCCTGGTTCCTCCTCTAAAAGGAGTACTGCTAAACCTCCTTCCTCTAAACCTAGGGCTCCTTTAATCCCTAGATCTTGTTGCAAAAATAAAGATTCAACCGATCTTGTACGTGAACCCAAAGTTGCAGAGATTGTTTCTCAAGAATTTTCTTTTTCAACCGATCGTGAGTCCATGAGAAATCAAGTTTCCTTTATAACTTCTCTTAATCCTGTCAATCTTTATCCAACCTTAATTACCACTGGTCTTATTTCCCTGGTTCGAAGAGAAGTTAATTGGGAACCAGATTTCCCAGTCTCAGTTCCTGGTTCCAACTAGAGAATCACTTTATACCAAGTTGGTTACTCCTTTGTTTACACTTACCCCTTTATTTTAGGGTTCAAACCACCTATCGACCCAATGATCATTGAATTTTGCCGTTATTTCAACGTATGTCTTGGTTATATTGGCCTCATAGTATGGAGGGTTGTTGCATGCCTTCGTTATTTGGCAGAACCGGTTCTCGTGCCTTTTACTTTTCGGCACTTGCTTCACTTATACTCCCCCAAGCTGTTTCGTGAAGGTTTCTTTTCTCTCGTGGCTAGAAGTAAGAGTATTCTGGTTAGCCCTAAAGATGATAGGGATCGTGACTGGTATGCTGGGTTCGTTGATGCTCCCACTAGTGGATTAGTGGGCGAAGAAAACATGCCTTTCCTAGAGAAATGGAATTTCGCACGTAAGTTTCTCTCTTTTGTTTTTGTAATGTATCAAAAGACATTATTATAATAAAATACCCAATCTTTCAGCATCCGTGGAAGTTTTTGATGAAATATCCAACTTCCGTGCTTGGGTAGAAAAGATGTTGATTGCTGCACCAATGGAGAAGAGGTCCTAGAAATACCTTTCTCAAAAATTTGGCTGGAAACTAAAGACATGGTAATTTTTACCTTTATTGTTTCTTCCTTTCTCTATCTTGTTTATTTAG
The DNA here is from genome assembly GCA_026770625.1 of Nicotiana glauca. NCBI lineage: Eukaryota > Viridiplantae > Streptophyta > Magnoliopsida > Solanales > Solanaceae > Nicotiana > Nicotiana glauca. Next base: position 2,255 of record MU715296.1, read on the forward strand.
ATTATCACATCTTCCATCTTCTTGCTAGGTTTTCTCATTCATGGTATTAGTCCCGCGTCTGTTTCCTCTACCAAACTTTCCGTGAGTCTTGCTCAGGAGAGAATTTTAAGTGTTTCTTCTAATAGAAAAATCGATAGAGCCCATGGCTCTGAGGGTGAAGAAGATCTAGAATATGGTTCTTTAGTGAGTAGATCTCGAGTCAGGAAACGCATAATTTCGATGATGAAGAATTCCTTCTCATGACCCTCCATCGAGCTCAGTCCCTTTTAGACTTTTGGACGAGCCAGAGAATGCCCCGTTAACGGTTTATGATTATATTGTTGATCCTTCCCCAAGTTGTATTTATAGTTTGTTTGCTCAAGGTTTTGAGGGTAATGAAGATCCCTAGCCTGTTTATGAAGAATTGCCCCTTGCTACTCTTTTAACTTCGATTTCCATTACTCCTCCCATGTTTTTACCTGTTGTTTCTCCTAATGATCCTCCCGTGGCTACGTCCACCTCATCTGCTATTTTCGTAGTTGTTTCCTACGTGGAGACTGGGCCCTCCAGCAGTGGGTTGACAGTGAAAAGAGTTTTCGTAGAAGTCCCTGAAGGTGGAAGTTTACTAGGGAAATCGTGTCAAGTTGATGTGTGGTTAAAGCCCTTGATCAGACCTGTAGAGAAGAAGAAGTTAGAAAGCCATACCTCTCTGACTTGGATGAATGATATCCTTCATTTTTCTTTGAAGGTACAGTCTTAATTATACTCTCTTTCCTCTTCTCCTTCTGATTCATGAACCTTTCTGTTTTTTCGCAAATCAACTTGATTGGCAATAAACTTATGAAAAGGATTTTTCAAGCGGATCAGCAACGGGTAGACTTTCGTACCGAATTTGATAACCAGAAAGGTCAAAATGATGGTCTTCAATTGGAGAAAGAGGTTTCGGTGAAGAAAAGAACATCTTAGAGCAAACAAATGAAGATGGTTGCTGCTGAATTAGAAATTGAAAAGGCTTATTCCAGCCAAGTTCGTAAAGACAAGGACATACTTGAGTCCTCCTTTGCTAAACAACTTTCCAAGGCGACTCAAGAGATAGGGAGTTTAAGGGAACTCCTTAATCAAAAAGAGGTGTATGCGGGAGAACTTGTTCAAACACTTACACAAGCTCAAAAAGATCTCTGTTCCTCCACTGATAGGATTAAGTTCTTGCAAAGTTCTCTTACTTCCTTGAAGACGGCTTATGATGCCTCTAAACCAGAAAAAGAAAAGCTGAGAGTTGAAATTGATCAATGGGAAAAGGACTATGAGATTCTCAAGGACAAATTGTCATTAGATGTGAGCTGGGCCTTTTTAAACACTCACCTCGAGACTCTAATGGAAGCTAACCAGGAGGGTTTTGACCTTAATTTTGAGATTGTTAAAGCTAAAGAAGCAATTGATAAAACTCAGCAACGTCAAAGCTTTTCTTGTCCTGAAGACAAAGGTCCCGCGTGTGATGGAAATGGACTTGTTCCTGGTGAAGCCAACATCCAAGCCTCTTCTTCTCAATCGGATCCTTCTACTCGTGTTAGTGATGCTCCTGCAGGTGATGCCCCTTAATTTTTCTTGTTTTCATATTTACTCAACTTTTGGAAAGTTTATTTTGTTTTTTGGAAGTTTTTTTTGTTATCCCTATCTTGTTTTGGGGTTTAATTGACAAACAAGTACTTATGTTTTTCGAAAGTTTAATATATGTGTTTCGGTTACTTTCACCGCTTATTTAGATATTTGAGCTTTTGTTTTGCTCTTTGATATTTGAACTTGTATTTAGAAATGCTTTAATAATCTATGATTTTGATAAACACAAACTTTTTATAAAAGAGGGCCTTTTTATATAAGCGACACTGATGAAGATGACGTCTCATCTTCATTTTGGTGTTAATATATGAAAGCTGAAATAGAAAAGGGAAATAATTTGAAGAAGTTTCATGCTTTGAACTTTCAAATAAATTTCATATATGATTTTAGTACATTACTTTCATAACTGCTTTCTCTGTATCAGATTTTTAGATATAAAATCGGGTTTGTTATCCCATGACTAATAGAAAATCGGGTTTATTATCCCTGACTAATTTTTGGCCTTAACCTAAAAACTCGTAGTATCTTGGAGCGTATCTTGAGTTCTTCTTATGAGTTCACACCTTCGCAAGGCTGCTTCAAGGTTTTTGATTCAGGCTTTGACTTTTGACTCCTAGGCTTAAGTTTTGACTCTTAGCTTCTTTGCCTATATTATAGTCTCCCCAGTGTTAGAGCGTTGAAGTATAAAATCTCGAACACTGGATTGCTTCTTCTATTTGGCCCATTCCCTGGAAAGGAAAATACACACGGGACTCGGAGATATACATTTTAGATGATGGATGCTTAACCCTTTCTTTCAATCAGAAAAGTTGTAACCTAGAACGGGAATAATTCAGTTATCCGTGTGTCCTTCGGGCCTAATATCATCATTTGGTACGGGCTAGATTTTTGTCTATCTTCTAAGCTTGTTAGTAAAATACAAAAGAACAAAATAAAATTCTATCTGAATGATACCTAACAGTGGATACTTATTTTGTCTAGAAGTAATACTTCTTCAAATGAACAGCCTTCCAATTTGATGATAGTACGCTGCCATCCATAGTTTCCAACTCATATGCTCCCTTTATAGTGATGCCTCGAACCCTATAAGGTCCTTCCCAATTTGGACTTAACTTCCCCGCATTAGCCACTTTCGTTGATCGAAACACCTTTTTGAGGACGAAGTCCCCGATCTTGAAGTACCTCAAATTTGCTTTCCTATTGTAATATCGCTCAATCATCTAGTTTTGAGCTGCCATCCTTATTAACGCCGCTTTTCTCCTTTCTTCTACTAAATCCATATTCGTCTGTATCTCCTATTTATTTGATCGGTAGCATTTGTATATCTCATACTTGGTTTACCTATTTCTACTGGAATTAAGGCTTCGGTGCCATAGATGAGTGAAAATGGGTTTCGCCCGTACTTGTTTTTGCTGTTGTTCTATAAGCCCACAATACTCATGGTAACACTTCTGGCCAATTGCCTTTTGACTCCTCTAATATCTTTTTCAAGCTATTAATAATAACTTTTGTTTGTTGACTCAACTTGTGCATTAGCTACGGGATGGTAAGGTGTGGATGTATTTCGTTTAATTTTCCAACTCTGAAAGAACTAGGTGATATTTGCGCCTATGAATTTCATGCCGTTATCACACACGATTTCCTTTGGAACTCCAAAATGAAAGATTATGTTTCGCCAAATAAAGTCCCTGACTTCTTTTTCTCGCACATGTTTGAAAGCTCCTGCTTCTACCTATTTTGAAAAATAATCCGTTAAAACCAATAGAAACCATACATTTCCTTTGGCTTGAGGTAACAGACCTACGATATCCATACCCCACTTCATGAAATGCCATGGTGAGATAACTAAATGTAACAATTTCGATGGGCGATGCATGTTATTGGCATATTGTTGACATTGATCGAACTTGGCTACAAAAGTTTTCTGCCTCTTTTTCCATTTTTGGCCAATAGTATCTCGCTCTTATTAAAGACTTCACAAATAATCTTCCCCCAGCATGATTACCACAATGACCTTTGTGTACTTCCCTCATTACATATTCTGTTCGTGAAGGACCAAGCATCGAGCTAAAGGTTAGCCGAACATCTTTCGGTATAAGTTTCCACAAATTAAGCAATACCGGGCAACCTTTTTGGTGAAGTACTTGTGAATTCTCTTGTCTTCAAGCAAGATTATGTACTGCAAAAAATTGAGAAACTCATACCTCCAATCCCAAGTTAAATTATTAAAATTTACCTCGTTCTTGTCTTGGTCAAGTGCTGAATGAAACAAATGTATTACAATAGCAATTTCTGCCTTTGTTACTTCTGTAACAGACGCGAGATTGGCCAACGCATCTGCCTCCGCGTTCTCCTCCCTGATGGTGGAATTAGAACAATACATAAGCCCGCTCCTTTTACATTTGAGGAACTGTCAGTAAATAAAGTCCAAGTCCCCGGATTAGATCCGGTAAATACCTATAATTCCTTTTCTGCTTTATAAACTAAATTCATGCTAAAATCTAATACAAAATCTACTAAAACCTGCGATTTTATTGCTGTTTTGGGCTAGTATATGATATCACACTCACTATGTTATATTGCCCACTTAGCTAACCTACTATAGAATTCTTGCTTATGCAATATATTCCTCGGGGGGAAAGCAATTATTACAAAGATAGGATGGCATTGAAAATTAGGCCTCAAATTTCTAGATACCATAATTAGTGCTAAAGCAAGTTTTTCTAGATGAGGGTATCGTGTCTCAGCATCTAACAAAGATTTACTAACATAATATATCGGATATTGTTTAACTTTATCCTCTGGTACAAGTACCGTACCTATTACCACTTCTCAGACATTAAGGTATATAAGCAGCCTTTCCCTGTCTTTCGATTTGGATAGAAAGGCGGATTTGACAGATACGATTTTAAATCCTTAAGGGCTTTTTGACATTCATCAGTCCATTTAAATTGATTATGATTTTACAATACTAAAATGAATTTTAAACTCTTTTCTGATGATTTTGAAAGAAATCTCCCAGTGCCGCTATTCTTCCTATTAATCTCTGCACTTCCTTTTTTCTTGTGAGTACATCGGATATTTCCTTGATAACTTTGATTTGTGCAGGATTTACTTCAATTCCCCTGTTAGAAACAAGAAAACCTAAAAATTTACCTGAAGATAGGCCAAAAGCGCATTTTTCAATATTTAGATGTGTACTTGCGGAGAATCTGAAAAGTGTTCGACAAATCCTGGAAATAATCCCTTTCCTGTGCCGATTTGACTAGCATATCATCAATATAGACTTCTATAGTATTTCCCAGGTGTTCTTGAAACATTTTAGTTACCGATCTTTGGTACGTGACTCCAGCATTTTTTAGACCAAAATACATGACTTTGTAACAGTAAGTCCCCCTGTTTGTGATAAAGGAAGTTTTTTCTTCATCTATATGGTCCATCTTTATCTGGTTATATCCTGAACAGGCATATAAAAAACTTAACAACTCATGTCCCATAGTAGAATCAATTAGTTGATCTATGTGCGTCAAAGGGAATGAATCTTTTGGACAAGATTTATTTTAATCAGTATAATCTACACAAACTCGCCATTTCCCATTCTTTTTTGGAACTAGCATAGTATTAGCTAGCTAGTTAGAATATTTACCTCTCGTATTGACCCAATTTTTGAAAGCTTTTGTACCTCATCTTGAATTACTTCATTTTAAAGGATCTCTGCTTCCTTTTCTTCTGCTTGACAGGCGGATACGATGGGTCCTCATTTACTTTGCGGGTCATCACCTCCGGTGGTATACATGTCATATCTGAATGTGACCAAGCAAAGCAATCTATGTTAGCTTTTAAAAATTCAATTGACTTACCTTTCATATTTGTGCTCAGATTCGCTCCGATGTAAACTTTTCTGTCTGGCCAGTGTATAAATAATACCACCGCTTCGAGTTATTCGGTAGTTGTCTTAATATTTTTATTTTATTCTGGCTCTTGAATAACATCGGGTCTTGAATCAATGTCAGCTTGTGCTGGAATACCTTCAGTTGAGATTTGTATTGCAACATCCTCAATTGAACTTTGTAACTTCTATTTCTTGCCTTTCACCTCGTTTACTGTGCTTGTAGCAACTACGAAATTGATAGCTAGTTGATCTCCACGAATTTGACGAATCCCCCACTGTGAAGGAAATTTGATAACATGATGTAATGTGGATGGTATGACATCCATATCATGATTCTAGGGTCTTCCTAGGATTATATTATAAGCCATGTCTGCATCTATCACTTGAAACTTTGTATCCTTTATCACTCCTTTTGAAAATGTAGGTAGCACTATTTCTCCTTTCGTGACAACACTTGAATTATCAAACCCAGACAAAGTCTGTGCCTTTGGTATTATCTTGTCATTATCTTGCGTCTCATCCACCACTCTTTGTAAAATGATATTCACGGAGCTACCTGGGGCAATCAGAACACATTTTACGTTAGTATCGTGTACAAATAAGGATATTACCAATGTTTCATTGTAAGGAATCATCAAGTCATCTGCGTCCTCATCATCAAATGTTATACCATCTTTTTCTAAGGTGTGACGTATTCGTTTCCCATGAGTGATTGTGACTTTAGAAGTCTTCTTTGCTGCAGTATAAGTTACATCATTGACCTCATCTCCCCCGGTTATTACATTGAATGTTCTTTTTGGAGAATGGCTTTTTAGGGATCTTCTTATTCTTCATATATGATTTCCTACCTTTCTCGCTGAACATGTCAGTTAGATAAACTTGCTTCATCAATGTCACGACCCAAGTTCTCCCTCCATGAACTTTCGTGACGGCTCCTAGTCTCTACGACTAGGTAAGCCTAACAATTAACGGAAAAAGAATTGGAAGATACAAAACTAGCAAGTTATGGGTAATATACTAAAGAAGGTTATAATAATGCTCGGCATATACAATATCACTCTCTCAAACTGAACAAAAACACACCCAAAACTCGGAATCTCATGAATGACCAACTAAAGAAAATATATAAGGTTTCTAACACTAGAAGTCTAATAACATGGAAAATATAGGGAAAAAGCCTATAACTGAAGGGAGAGTAGAGAGGGACTTCTAGGTTTGCGAACACGGTAGATATACCTTGAAGTCTTTGAATCGCCTCGCCTCACAGATAGTATGGCTGAGCAGAAGAACTTGGATCTGCACACGAAAAACATATGTAGGAAAGGGCATGAGTATACCACACCGGTACCCAGTAAGTACCAAGCCTAACCTCGGTCGAGTAATGACGAGGAAGGTCAGGGACCTACTGGTTATATATATATAACAAGGTAAAAATAGTAAAAAATATGACACTATAATTGAACTACTAACAGTCAATAAAGGTGAAATCATAGAAATAAATAACTTAGTACACAGAGAGAAAGCAACAGGGGATCTCCCAAGATAACGTCCCGTAGTCCCAAACGTAAATGTGCAGAGGATCTCCCGGGATACCGTCCCGTAGTCAAAATCATAAATGTGCAGCGGGATCTCCCAGAATACCAATTCGTAGTCCCAAAATAAATATCCAGTACAGGGAGGGATCTCTCGGGACAGCGTCCCGTAGTCCCAAAGTAAACATGCAAGGGGATCTCCCGGAATTCCGTTCCGTAGTCCCAAAGTAAATGCACAACAGTCTCAACAAGGAATTTACAGTTCTATACGAGTTCATATCAAGGAAACGGGTAATTCTACCCTAAAACTGAGATGAAAGACGAATCAAGCAAGAAAAGCAGAAAGAGGGCCGCTTTCTCGAGTGAGAGTTCTTTTTTGGGGTTAGTCTGACTGCATGCTACACAAAATTCAAGTAAAATAGTTAAATCAGCTAAGACAGTTAAGTCACATAAGCATGCTTTCATAAACTACAAAGGAGGCCTCAAATACTAATATTACTCAAATAAAGGAAAAACACAGATATTTACTTAATCAAAACAGGGTTTTTCAACAATTAGCACATGTACGTACTCGTCACCTCACGTACAAGGCATTCATATAACAACAGTGCCATAATCCTAAGGGGAGTTTTTCCCATACAAGATTAGGCAAGCCAGTTACCTCGAACTAAGCTTAAATCAAATCCGAAATCACGCTCTTGCCACGGGTATCCAACTCCACGTGGACCAAATCTAATCAAATCAATTTCATAATGTAAATATAACTATAAACAACTAGTTTAGCTAAAGGAATTGAAACTAAGGCAAGAAAATAGAAAACCGTCCAAAAATCCTCCCCAGGACCACATCTCGGAATCGGGTAAAAATTACAGATTATGAACACTCATTCACTCACGAGTTCACTCGTACAAAAAATCATCCCAATCCAACGTCAAATTCTTATTCAAAACTCAGGTTTTCCATTGGGGAACTTTTTCCCCCATTTCCAAACTTCTACTCTCAAATTCTTTAATTAGATGAGAAAAATAACAATAGATTAATGTATTAGAACCAAATTAGAGTTAGAATTCATTACCCAATAGTTCTCTTTAGAAATCTCTCAAGAAATCGCCTTCTACTGAGCTCAAAATCGATTTTAGAAGTTATGAACTCAAACCCTCGATTTCACTCTTTTCTGACCAGCGATTTCCGCTTCTGCAAGGGGAAAACTGCACCTGTGGTCCCACTTCTGTGGCTCAGACTCCGCACATGCAGAAATTCATTAAGCCTCCAGATTCCGCACTTGCAGTCCCTTATTCCCAGATGCGGTTCCGCTTCTGCGGTCCCTGAGCCACATCTGCGATAATTGATCTCCATGCCTCATACCTCCTCTGCAGTCACCAAACTGCTTCTGCGGTGCCACACATGCCGTCCAAACTCTGCAAGTGAGAAACCAACAGTTTTAGCACATTAGAAAATTGCCTAAGTCCAAATTCAATTCCATTAAGCATCCAAAACTCACCCGAGGCCCCCAGGACCTCAACCAAACATGCCAACTAATCCTAAAACATCATACAAACTTAGTCAGACCCTCAGGTCACATCAAACAATGCTAAAACCACGAATCACCCTCCAATCAAAGCCTAATGAACTTGAAATCTCATGAATTCTACAACCGATGCCGAAACCAACCAAACCATGTCCGATTGACCCCCAAATTTTGCACACAAGTCACATTTAACACGACAAAACTATTCCAACTTTCGAAATCGGACTCCAACCCCGATATCAAAATTTCACTATCGATCCAAAAACTTCAAAAATTTAACCTTCGGCATTTCAAGCCTGAATATGCTACGGACCTCCAAAACCAATCCGAACATGCCCCTACGCCCGAAATCAGCCAACGGAGCTAACGGAATCGACAGAATTCCATTCCGAAGCCGTCTTATACTATCCAACTACGGTCCAAATTCTAAAGCTTAGGCTCTCATTTAGGGATTAAGTGTCCGAAAACTCTTCGAAACTCAAAACGAATCATCACGGCAAATCACAATAGCAGAAATAAACACTGGGGAAATAGTTAATACAGGATCGAGGCTTAAATTCTCAAAAAGACTGGCCGGGTCATTAAATCCTCCCCCTCTTAAACCATTCATTCGTCCTCGAACGAGCATAGAGACATACCTGAGGTGGTGAAAATATGAGGGTAACGGCTACGCATATCGAGCGGCTGGCCCCGCTACTGAACCTTTACTGATGCAATGCTCTTTGACCTCAACTTTTGAAATTGCTTGTCTAATATAGCCATTGGCTCCTCAACATAAGATTGATCCTTTTCCAATCAAACTGAACTGAAATCCAACACGTGCGACGGATCATCGGGATATCTCTAGAGCATCAAAACATGAAATATCGGATGAATTCCTGTCAAGCTAGGAGGTAAGGCAAGATCATAAGCAACCTCCCCAACACGTCGCAATACCTCAAAGGGACAAGTAAACCTCGCACTCAATTTCCCCTTCTTCCCAAATCTCATAACTCCCTTCATACGCGAAACCTGAAGAAAGACCTACTCTTTAACCATAAATGAAACATCACGAACCTTTCAGTCCGCATAAATCTTTGTCTGGAATGGGCTGTGCAAGTCTATCCTGATTCACCTTAACCTTCTCCAAGGCGTCCTGAACCAACTCTGTGCCCAATAATCTAGACTCGCCCGGCTCAAACCAACCCACCGGAGATCTACACCACCTACCATACAGAGCCTCATACGGTGCCATATGAATGCTGGACTGATGACTATTTTTGTATGCAAACTTTGCCAGTGGAAATAACTAATCCCAAGAACCTCCAAACTCCATCATACACGCACGGAAAATATCCTCAAAAATTTGAATAGTGTGCTCGTACTGTCCGTCCGTCTAGGGGTGAAATGGTATGCTTAACTTTACCCGAGTACCCAACTCATGTTATACGACCCTCCAGAACCATAATGTGAACTAAGTAACTCTATCTGAAATGATGGAAACTGGAATACCATGCAGACGAACAATATCTCGGATATAAATCTCAGCCAACCGCTTCGAAGAATAAGTGGTACACACATGAATGAAGTGTGCGAACTTGGTCAGCTGATCCACAATCACCCAAATGGCATAGAACTTCCTCGAAGACCGTTGGAGTCCAACTATGAAGTCCATGGTGATCCGCATTCCACTCCGAAATCTCTATCTGCTGAAGCAAGCCACTCGGTCTCTGATGCTCATACTTCACCTTCTGACAATTGAGGCACCAACTTACAAACCCAACTATATCTTTCTTCATTCTCCTCCACCAATAGTGCTGCCTCAAATCTTGATAAATCTTCGCGGCACCCAGATGGATGGAATACCGCGAACTATGGGCCTCCTCCAAAATTAACTCCCAAAGCCCATCAACGTTGGGTACACATATCCGACCCTACATCCTCAATACCCCATCATCACCAATGGTCGTATCTCTGGCATCGCCATGCAGGACTTTGTCCTTGAGGACAAGAAAATGAGGGTTATCATATTGACGCTCTATGATATGATCAAATAAGGAAGACCGAGAAACCACACAAGAAAGGACCCGACTGGGCTTCGAAAGATGCTATCTCACAAACTGGCTAGCTTAGGCCTGAACATCCTTTGCCATGGGCCTCTCCGCTGCAAGCAGATAAGCCAAACTCCCCAAATTCTCCACTCGGCGACTCAAAGCGTCGGTCACCACATTGGCCTTGCCCGGGGTGATACAGGATAGTGATATCATAGTCCTTCACAGCTCTAACCACCTCCTCTGACGCAAATTAAGGTCCTTCTGCTTGAACAGATACTGCAAACTCCAGTGGTCAGTATAGATCTCACAAGGAACACCGTCCAAATAATAACGCTAGATCTTTAAGGCGTGAACAATAGCAGATAACTCGAGATCATGGATAGGATAATTCTTCTCATGCACCTTCAGTTGTCAGGACGCGTAGGAAATCACCCTACCGTCCTGCATCAATACCTCTCCAAGGCCAATCCTCGAGGCATCACAATAGATAGTATAACACCCCACACCTGTAGGCAATATCAATACTGTGGTTGTAGTCAAAGCTATTTTAAGATTCTGAAAGCTCTCCTAACACTCTTCCGTCCACCTAAGTGGAGCACCCTTCTGGGTCAACCTTGTCATAGGTGTTGCAATAGATGAAAATACCTCAACAAATTGATGGTAATAACCCACCAAGCCAAGAAAACTACGGATCTATGTAGCTGAGGATGGTTTGGGCCAACTCAGCACTGTTTCCACTTTCTTTGGATACACCTTGATCCCTTCACTCGATACTACATTGCATATAATCCCTTCACTTGATACTACGTTACCACAGAATCCAACCAAAACTCATATTTCGAGAACGTTGCATATAATTTCTTTTCTCTCAAGGTTTGAAGCACTCTTCTCAGGTGCTACTCATGATCTTTATGACTCCGGGAGTATACTCCGGGAGTATACTAGAATGTCATCAATAAAGAAAATAATGAACAAGTCAAGATATGGCCGGAATACACTATGCGTCAAATGCATAAATGTTGTTGGGGCTTTAGTCAGCCCAAATGACATAACAAGGAACTTGTAATGACCATACCATGTCTGAGAGCAGTCTTCGAGATATATGAATCCGAATCTTCAACTAACAATAACCTGAATGCAAGTCAATCTTAGAAAACACTCAAGCACCCTGTAACTGATCAAATAAGTCATTAATACGAGGCAAAGGATATCGGTTCTTCACTATAACATTGTTCAACTGGCGATAATCAATGCACATACGCATAGAATCGTCCTTCTTCTCAGGATGAGCCATACGGTAAGGAGGAATAGAAATAAGCTGAGTACCCGGCAACAAATCAATGCTAAAATTAATATTTCTATTGGGCGGCATGCCCGGAAGATTAGATAGAAACACATCAGATAAATCCTGTACTATTGGGACTGAATTAACTGTACGGGTAGCAATAGTTACATCCCTCACATAAGCTAGATACACATCACACCCCTTCTCAATCATTTACTGAGCTTTAAGAAATGAAATAACTCTACTGGAAGTGTGATCTAAGGTACCCGTCCACTCCACTCGCAGTACAACTGGTATAGCCAGCGTCACGGTTTTGGCGTGACAATCAAGAATAGCATAATGGGGAGCTAACCAGTCCATGCCAAAGTTAACATTAAAATATACCATGCTAAGCAATAATAAATTGGCTCTGGTCTCAAAACCACTAAGAGTAATCAAACACGATCGATGAACGCAGTCCACAACAAGAGAATATCCAACAGGGGTAGAAACATAAATAGGGGAATTCGAGGAATCCCGAGATATGCCCAAATGAAAGGAAAAATAAGAGGAGACATAATAATAAGTAGAGCATGGATCGAATAGAATCGATGCATCTCTATGATAGACCAGAATAATACTTGTGATGACAGAATCAGAGGCAACATCCTCAGTACGGGCATGAAGGACATAGTATCTAGCCTGGCCTCCCTATCTAGGGAGACCTTTATCTCCCCAACCTCTACCTCTAGATGGATGGGTAGGTCGCGTAGCAAATGGTGCTATAATCATAGCTTGGGAACTCTGCGGAGCATGCTGTGGCTGAGAAGTCTGTGGAGGTGCACCCCTCCTAAGTCTAGGGCAATTCCTCACCATATGGCATGTATCGCCACACTTAAAACAAGCTCTGGGAGTACGTGGCGGCTGTGACTAGCTCGGGCTAGGTCTTCTAGACTGACCACTGAGAGCACCCCGTGCAGGAGGTGCACTAGATACCGGAGGTGCATAATAAGGCTCCTGAGGTCTAGAAGGAGCTGGAATATCACCGGCTGCTGGAAGAGCTGAATAAACGGGGCGACTCATATAACCCCTACCATGACGAACTGCAGCTAGGGCACATGCACAAGAATAATGGCCTGACTCTCGAGAGCTTTTGGCCTCTTTCTCCTCTCTATCCCGAGCGTGCATGCTATCTACTCTCCTAGCAATGCTCACCACCTGCTAATAAGAAATATTCATCTCCAACTCCTGGGCCATGCTATATCTGATGGTGGGAATAAGACCTTTAATAAACTGGAAAACTCTCTCGCGAACCGTAAAAACCAATGTCTGTGCATGCCTAGCCAAGTCACTGAAACGGACAACATATCAAAATAGTCATAGAACCCTGGCGCAAATGCTCAAACTATGCTCGCCATGCATTCCTGAGGCTTTGAGGGACATACTCCATCAAGAACATATCTAAAAACTAAGTCCATGTAAGGGAAGCTTCCTCAGCCGGGCTGCCCAACTCAAAAGTACGCCACCACTGATAGGCTGCTCCTCGAAGCTGAAAGGCAGTGAAAGAAACCTCACTCGACATAGACCTCGTCATTGTCCATCATGGATCCCAAATCACTCTACACTTTTCTCAAGGCGCGTAGTCATCCTATCACAGAACCCATATGGTACTCTTCCACTCTCCTACTTTGGTCATACTCACTCCTTTAAGCAACTACCCGACTCCTGTTTCTTACACCTAGCCTTCTAGAAATTTAACCACCGCAAGACACCTCCCACACGTCCTTCCTCATCCTTCACTGCCCAATTGTTGCCTTAAATCAAAAATCTATCTCTGTAGCACCTGGATCCATAGATCATTACCAACTTTAAACAGCCTTGAAGATCATCTTTATCGAGCCTTCAACACTAGGATTATCGATTCGATCCCAAAATTGCTATACATCACTATCGCTAACAACCGCTTCTCCGGCACCATTTCACGCTACCCTACCCTCAAGGTAATTTGATGAAGACCATAACACCGATGGACCCAACACATTCAACAAGGACGGCGACACCACATCATAGATGAAAATTCTACCACACTCGAAAATACCAAGTCTCGTTACTCTATCAACCCAAATCTAGGCATTCGTAGTTTGGTTGCCTTTCCTCCGCCGAAAATAAAATACTGAATCTATGAATCATGCACAGAGTAAACCTCCTTTCGAGTCATTCACTGCTTCAACTCATAAATAAGCATCCTACCATTTCACAGATACCGTGCGATAGCAACGCATGAATTATCATAATAATAAATGCCAAATCTCAAAACCCTAAATAGTACTTATACTGAGCTGAACGACAGAACGACCTTCCGCAGGGTGACGACAATAGCCCAATCAAATACGTAGGGAGAAACATCCTACACCACATCTGTATTACCATTACACTTCCTAAGTTGCCGATTGATAACAAGTGCTTCACGTCGCATAAGATTGAAGGAAAGAAACAAAGGCATTAGCCTCAAAGGAATCAAATCGAACGATAAGGCATCAAGAAAGGAAGTGCTCCTAACATCCCTGTAGCCTCTCGAAGATAATTATAGAACATCTCCATACCGATTCAAGACTCTTCTAGACTTGCTCATGACTCGTGAGACCTAAGTGAACCTAGTGCTCTAATACCATGTTGTCACGACCCAAAATCTATTAAAGGTCGTGATGGCGCCGGACACCACTTTCAGGTAAGCCAACAATAATTAATTAATTTGGTTCTCATTTTAGTATTTTTTGAAATCATAATTTCCTTCAATTATTAAATAGTAAAATATGGAATTTATAGGGTTATGATAATATTTTAACAATTTCAATATTGAACAACCCATGATCACCCCAAAACATAGTGTCACAAGTTCATGAGCATCAACTAGGAAGATAAAATAAAATACAGCATCTTTCTAGAATACAAATTAGACAGGAAAATACATAAGTAACTTTGAAGGAGATTCTACTGGTTGCGGATCATAATATGGAAATACAGCTCACCGAAGTCCGCGTAAATAGACCATGCCTCTACTCTTACAGTGCCAATAGACACATATGTACCTGCATAAAAATGTGTAGCAATTATCGTATGAGTACGTAAATCAACGTGTACCCAGTAAGTATCTAGTCTAACCTCGAAGAAGTAGTGACGAGGGGTCGACTCTGACACCTACTATAGGCTATAAGTAAAATACCAATGGTATAATTAAGCACGGATTACATAAAACGACTGTAAGCTCAATATCATGAAGTAATTAAAAAATCTTTTATTAATAAGAAATCTCAAAATTTATTTTTCATCATCTAACAATTTATATCTCAGGCCAATAAAGCAATGTCAACTATTATAAATTCCAAAGAAACCAATTCAATCATGCACAAATCATACCATGGTCGTACGCCCCGATCCAACATAAATATTTAAATTGTACACTGCCGATGGCCGAACAACACGAACCATAAATGAACCTATTTAACAAGCCAATGGGAACGGCCCGCTCCCATGAGAGTAGTGGAAATTTACCCTGCTCGCAAAATATATGTGCGATGCGGTGCACATAGATTTCTCAAATTATTATTATTATAATATTTCTTTGATTCTCTTCAAAAAATACAAAATTCAATGAGAACTTTCAAGTCCCGAAATCCTCAATTTCATCCATTTTCAAGGCTTTTCTTAAGCATAATCAAATAACGGTATCAACAAAGCATGGTGTAAACCTAGAACTATCCAGACATATGCATAATTAGTAGCTACGTACGGACTCTCATTACCTCGTGCATACGTAGCCCCCACAAATAGAAGCACATATTAATTTAGTTCACTTATGAGGTTAATTACCCTCTTACAAGGTTAGAAAGGAGACTTACCTCACTCCGAAGTTCCATAGCCGACTCCCAAGCCTTTCCAACAACTCAAACCGATGCCCGACGCTCCAAAACTAGTCAATAAATGTACAAACCCATAAAAATATACTCTAATACTCGCAACAAATCAATTCAGACAAATTCCCAACTCCGCCAAAAAGTTGATAAATCAACTCTCGAGCCCTCATGCCCAGATTCTGAAAATTTTAAAAGATGAACTTCACCCATAACACCACGAAATCAAATATATAATTTATTCCAAATTCCATGTACAATTCGTGGTCAAAATTCAACAATATCAATTTTTAGGTTTTTCTTCAAAATCCCAAATTTCTACAAATATTTATGCATAAATCCACATATAATCCATGTATTTAGCTTGCAATAGGTGGGAATTACTTACCTTGACATAGATGATGTAGATGGAGCTCCAAAATCGCTCCAAGACCGGCTCCCATGGAGGAAATAAAGTGAAAATGAGCCAAACCCTCATTTTAAAGAAGCACACTGCCTAGCCCGTCCTTCGTACCTTCGAACTAATATCTGCTTCTGCGGCTCCAGATGTGCGGTCAAAATTCTGCTCCTGCAATCCTCACTGCCCAGCCAAGAACTCGTATCTACGGACAAAATTGCCGCATCTGCACAAATCGCTTATGTGATAGACAATGCGAACCAGCGATGACTTTCATTTCTGTGCCTCTCTTGGCCGTTTCTATGGCTTCGCACCAGTAGCCAAAACCGTGCATGTGTGATTACACCAAATACCAGTTGCCTCAGCATTCCCTTAGTCCAAAACTTGCTCCATTAACCATCCAGGACCCACCGGAGGCCCCTGAAACCTTAACCAAATATACTAACATGACCCAAAAAACACTACAAACCTAGTCGAGCCTTCAAATCACATCAAACAATGCTAAACCATGAGTCGTACTCCAATTCAAGCTTAATGAACTTTAGAACTTCAAAATTCTACATTCGATGCCAAAACCTATCAAATCACATCCGATTGACCTTAAATTTTACGCACAAGTCGAATTCGACATTACAGAGCTACTCTAACTTTCATAATCGATATCCGACCCTGATATCAAAAAGTTCACTCCCGGTCAAACGTTTCAAAAACCTTCAAATTTTCTACTTTCGCCAAATGACCCCGAAATGACCTATGGACCTCCAAATCCACTCTCGAGCGCGCTCCCAATACAAGAATCACCATACGGAGCTATTCCCAGACTTGTAATCTCAAAAGGACATCGATAACATTGAAATGCACTTCAACCCATATTCATGAAATTCTTCCAAAATGCCAACTTCCACAATAGGCGCTAAATTCTCCTAGGTCATCCAAAACCCGATACGGACATACGCCCAAGTCCAAAATCATCATACAAACCTGTTGGAACCTTCAAATCCTGATTTTGAGGTCGTTTACTCAAAAATCAAACCTTGGTCAATTCTTCCAACTTAAAGCTTTCGAAACGAGAATTTTTTTTCCAAATCAACTTCGAACTTCCCAAAATTCAATTTCGACCATGCGTATAAGTCATAATACCTGAAGTGAAGTTGCTCATGTCCTCAAACTACCAAATGATGCACTAAAACTCAAAATGAATAGTTGAGTCATTACAGAATGCATTCATAGTTTATTTTTAAGTGAGTTAACTTGGAAATGGGAGTATTATACATGGTCCAACAAGCAACAAGGAGTGGATATAATGTATAGTAGAATAGATAGGGCATTTGTGATGATGAATGGATGGTGAAATGGGGACATATGCACTGAGTATGACTTGTGTTACATTTCTGATCATTCTCCTATGTTGTTTTATATTAAGACATCTAAGTGGAAAGGCAAAATCCATTTCAAATTCTTTAATATATGGATTACCCATAGTGGATTTGAAACTAATGTTGGAAAGATCTGGTGTCAAAAGTTTGCTGGAGATTCCATGAAAAACATCTAGCTATAACTGAAAAAACTCAGACCTGATCTCAAGAAAATAAATGTTGAAGAATATAAGGGAATAACCCAACAAATAAAGAAATCCAGGAAGGAACTTAGGATGATTGAGGAGAAATTAACAATACAATATCCAGATGATTTTGATGGATGCGGAAAAGATCACTCTACTGAAGCTTGAGAAGTGGTCTCTAATTTAAGAAAGTGTAATGAAATAGGAGTCGAGAGCTAAATAGATTCAACTTGGTGATTCTAACATAAAATACTTTTCAGCTATCATGAAGGAAAAGAGACAAAGGAAACAGATTCTAGAACTTAACTCTACTGCTGCCAATAAACTATATGATCCTATTGAAATAAAGGAAGAGATCCTTAAATTCTTAAAAGGATTAGTGGGTTTCTCTAGCCAGACATTACCTGCTATCAACAAGCAGGTTATGAAGCTCGGTCTAGTGCTCTCTCATAATTTACAGATAAGGTTATGTATAGAGATCACTGACAAAGAGATTTATGAGAGTCTTTGTTCCATAGGAGATGACAAATCCATATGTGTTGATGGCTATAATGTCTACTTCTTCAGGAAGACATGGCATATAATCAGAGAAGAAGTATGTGATGCAGTTAAAATTCTTTGCAATTGGGAAACTATATAGAGGTATCAATTGCATAGCTAATACACTAGTCCCTAAGACTGGATGCCCAACCACAATGAAAGACTTCCGACCTATTGCATGTTGTAGTGTTCTATACAAGATAGTTGCAAAGATTCAGAAGGTAATCAGGGATATTGTTTGTGAAGCTCAATCTGGTTTCATAACTGGAAGGAAAATGGCTGATAACATCATCAAGGATCATGATCTTGTTAGAGCTTACACCAGGAAGAATTCTCCCCCAGATGTATGATCAAAATAGACTTGAGGAAAGTCTATTCAATTGAATGTGTATTCTTGGAACGAGTGATGGAGGAGCTAAGGTTCCTTAGGAGATTCATTCAATGGGTTCTAGAATGTGTTAAAACAGTGAATTACTCTATTCTGGTTAATGTAGAACCTACAAATCCCTTCAATGCTACAAGAGGTTTAAGAAAATGTAACCCGATGTCACCTTTCCTATTTGCTATTGTGATGAAATACTTGAGCAAAAATTTAAAGAGAGTAAATAAAGACAAAGCCTTTAAGTATCACCTCAGATGTGCCAAGCTTGGAGTCACTCACCTGTGTTTTGTAGATGACTTGCTCTTGTTTGCAAGAAGATATGTACCTTCTGTGTCTATTATCTAGCATACTTCATGGAATTCTCTAATGCCTCTGAGTTACAAGCCAACTTAGATAAAAACTCATTCTATTTTGTGGAGTCTTTCCAGCTTCCAGAGAGTTGATCATACACAAACTTGGCTATGTGTTAGGTGAACTCCCATTTAAGTACATGGGAATCCCTCTCTCCACAATAAAAAAAAAAAGCTTTCTTTGATTCAATGGCAACTTTTAATTGATAAAATAGTAGTCAGAATCTCATCTTGGACAGCTAAGAAACTATCATATCCAGGAAGAGTTCAGCTTGTTCAAACTGTGTTATTCAGCATACAATCGTATTGCGGTCAGCTGTTCTTATTGTCGGTTAACGTGGTTTAAAATATTGAAGCATACTGCAGAAGCTATGTTTAGTCTGGGCTAATAGTATCATCAAAAGCTTTGGTATTATGGTATAATGTTTTTTCTCCTAAATGTAATAGTGGGAAGTCTGGGTTTCGACATTCATTGGGAAAAATTCATTTTCTTTCAGGAATTAGGTGTGGAATTTAAACAGTCACCACCTAATGGATTTAAGGTATGTTAGGAAACCTAAAGCAAGTAACTCAAAAAACCGATTTGTATTACCAGAGACTTGGGTAAGGGCTCAAAATAACCTTAAGGGGAAGGTGTTAGGCACCCCTCGCCGTCCACACCGGTGGGTTCCAGCTAAATTCAGATTATGTGAATTAGTCTAATGACAGATAAAGCAAATTACATTTAAAACAAGGGGTAAAAGGGGCCCTCGGTTTTTTACCCTACAGGATCACATCTGTATAATACCTGTTAAGACTTCCTCAACTATAGGGGTTACACGTGGTATTAGCACGCAGGTCATCATATCCTTTACTACCAAATTACCCTCCCCTTAGTGGTTATATAAACGCTTTTCATTGAACGAACTCTATGTGTGCATTACCCATCCCTTCCTTATGGCCCTGGAGGTATTTAAGACCTCTAATTTAGGCACTTATAGACTTTCCTAAGGTACTTAAAGGAGAATAATCTAGGCGACAAGCAAGAAAAATTAGGAAATTCACCTAAAGGCAATTAAAAGCTCATTTTTACCTCCTCAGATAAGCAGACAGTAGCATGTATCAAACAACAGGATTTCAGATATCTCAAAGGATCCTAGAGCGGAATATCTAGGTGAGCATGACAAACAGAATATGCAGCATTGTGTGAAAGTGAGGTGATAAAGACCTAATCAGTTTGCCTATTAATCTTTAGACCTATTGAATCTGGGAAGTTCATCAATAGCAAACGCATAGTTGTATAGTTTGCATGATTTTAGTCGTCCTACAGGCTTGCCTATGCATGTAACGGTGATGTCCTATAAGCATGGTATCTAATTTTTCGGAAGTACAATAAACCAGTAAAACCATTTGAACAGGCAGTTTGGTTCGTTAGACCCTATAGGCATGCTGTCTAGTGTGAGGGTTGATTTTAGACAATGGAAACTAAATGCAGCAATTAGTTTTAAAACCTCGTTCGCATGCAATTACAGGCAAAGTGTCCAGAATGCAAGATTGATTTTATCGTATAAGCATGGCTTCTAAATGTTGAATACGCTGAACCTATTTAACATGGCTCCTAAATGCAGAAATTAATTTTTTAACCTATAGGCATGATATTTAAAAGTGCAAGATAGATTTTTAACCTATAGACATGGTATCTAGAACGCATGCAAACAGACAAACAACACAATTATATGATTTCTGATTATGGAAGTAGATTTGAACCATATAGTCATGATATCTAGGATGCACACAAGTGATGAACATTGCAATATCCTACAGGCATGGTTTTAAGAATGTAAACACTAATTTTAAAACCTATGGGCATGTTATCTACCCATTCCCAACGAAAATACATATAATAATCCCTCCCAATTTACTTCCCCAATATATGTTTACAAAGTAATTAATATTACAAGTCAAATGTAAATAAATTACAAAAATGATAATAGTATACTATAGGGAGCCTAGATAAGCCCAAGGATAAACCTAGTGAACCAGGCCTTCAAATAGTCTCAAATGCCATATCTCATAGTGACAGGGAAGGTATCTTAGTGTGTCAAAGTTCCCAAGGGCCTCAAGGACCCAGGGCAGTGCTCACACCAAGGCCCCCTTTAAAGATCAACAGCTTGTGCAGTGTGGAATTGCCAACTCTAGTGTGTTAAAGTTTAGAGGGGTCTTATGGACTCCAAAGCGATGTTCACACTAGAAGGGAAGGACCCTAGATGTTCTAAGAATTTGAAGTGGATAGTGATTTAAAAGAGTAGTTTTGAAGTTTTAGACTTTCAGGAAACAAGAAGCAAACAGAGTCATTCAATTCCTAGAAATTAGGCAAAGGTTCAAACAAACAACATTCAAAAATGGGATTACTTAAGTTAGCTATTCTTAAGTGACCAAACACAAGGCAAGGCATGCTGAGGATCAAAGAACCACATATAAAAAGGAAGCAGGGATTGGGGAGTAGTGTTGGTTAGGAGTCTGTGAACATTTAGAACAGAACATGCTAGTGGGAAGTAACAAATATACATCCAATTTAGACATGAATAAATATGCAAATTTGCTGAAAGCAGAAACCCATAATTCTAGTTAAAAACAAAAGTAAACATGTTATTGTAGTAAACACATGTATTGGGCAGCAGTAGGCATGCTAGTGCGATAAACACATAGATTGAACATTAATAGACATGCTATGAAACACATAGTTAGACATGCTGTTGAACATATAGATTGAACAGAAGTAACACCACATAGACTAGACAGAAGCAATCCTATTAGTAAACACATGGATCAAACAGAAGTAACATGGTATCGCAGTAACATATAGGTTGAACAGAAGTAGACATGCTTGTTGTAGTAAACACATAGGTTGAACAGAAGTAGAATGCTAGTAAACACATAGTTTAATTGAATAGTAGTAGTGGAGGCATACCAGTTGTAAAGTAAATAGGATCCAAGATCTAGTCTTGGCTTCCAGCCGACTAGATAGTGCAACAGACAAGTAGCAGTAGATTACAATAGAGAGAGAGCAAGAATATTCAAGTATTTTTTCTTAGGTCTATGTGTATGTATTTGAAAATAGAATTATGTATTTATAGGAGTCGAGTAATGTAAAGTAAATAAGGCAAGGAAGCTTAATATTGTAACTAAGGTAAAGGAAGTAATCGAATAATCAATTAAGCTTAACGGGATAGAAAATCAGGGGATTATACCCATAAATAACTCGGATTGAGTTTCACATAAGGCAAGAAGTGAGTCTAACTGCCAATTAAGTTTAGAACCCATAAATCAAGCAATCAATCCACAAATAAGGTAACCTGGGAAATTACAAGCCATTCTGGGGTCAAGCAACCCCTAAATAGGCAGGAGATGTTAATTAGGAATCTCAGGATTAAGGAAAGCAAGTAGAAATTTGGTAAATCATTTCAGCAAAAGTGAAACCCTAGATAATTGAGTCAGCCAGTCAATTACTCAAAACAATAACGGTTAAAGATGATAAAGTGTACAACGAACAGTCAAACAATCAAGCCTGGAACATAGTCATTACAGAAAGATTAAACAAAAACATAAGAAACTTTGGAAAAGCCTTTTACAAGAACAGACGAAGTAGAAACCCTAATTTTGAAAATGCTTAGAGGTTATTAAGGAAAACGGTTGTGGAAACTTGAAAACACTTCAGATACACAGAGATTCGACCAACAAATAACAAGGAAACCAAAATGCTAAAGTAACACAGTGCTAAAAATCGATTAACAACAAAGAAATAAGAGATCTTTAATGAAAAGTCATTGACGAACTCCGAATCATTCCGGTTCTACAAAGATCTACACGGATTCATGTTCAAAGATTAGGGTTTTGAGGAAAAAAGGGAGGGGTAAAGAGAATCTGGCTTTGAACCAGAGATTTGAACCATAAAACATCGAGAGAGTGGCACTCACAAATGGAGGTAACCATAGGTTGGCTCTTAAAGATTCTCGAACAAGATGTGGGCTAGATATTTTGGGATACCTTTCATGTAATAGGAAAGTCGAATAACCAGGAGAAGTAGGAGACTAATAGAGGTCTGAAACAATCGTGGAACCTCATAGAATGGGTAGGAATCGAAGGCATTAGGGCTAGGTTTAGGTGGCAGCGATTAAGGTTAGAGTTTGGTCTCAGACAGAACTAAAGAAGAGAGGGTTTCAGGGTGGCCGGTGGTGATAAATGACTAGGGTTAGGGGTCTTTAGCGATAAAAAAGGGGGTGATATGGACCATTAATCTTAGAGATCAACGGTCACAATTGGTTCTGGGTTGGGGCGGGTTGGACTTAATTGGTCTAAGTTTTAATTTGATTTGGGCTTGGTTCTAATTGGTTTGGGATTGGGAATTGAAATTGGGCTAGTTTAATATGCTAGGTCCGAAAAAATAAAAGGGCTAGTTGTCAAATACCCTTAATTGATAAAAACAATTTAAAAAAAATTAACAGATTAAAAAATTGATTTTCATGCCTTGAAATGTTTTAAAACAATTACTTAGTATTTAAAAATACAAAAAGCTATTTTCTCGTAAAATAATGTAATAATGCATGCATGGGCTATAATTGCAAAGTTATTACAATTATAACCCCAAAAATGCAAATATGGGTATTTGTGAAATAATTAGAACTTAATACAGATGCAACTGATAAAAGTAAGCCACAAAATTGTTATAAAACCATTTGTGATGCAATTAGTAATTGTTTATATAAAAAATACAGGGATAAATTGATTAAAACACTTAAAAATGCAGAAATTATGGAAAAAATATTGATTGATGCTAATGCGTTATTTTATAGGTATATATGCATTTTGACAAATATTATAGGGAAACATTGGGTATCAACAACTGCCCCTCTTTACCTGGGAAGAATGAAAGAATTTTCAGGTAAAGAAATGATGACCAATTTTGACCGAATGAGATGTTTTCAAAAATAGAGGTCGAAACCTGGTCTTTGAGCTGCCTACATATCCCTGGTTTTACAAGAATCATGCCATATGTAGTTTTGGACCCAACGGTGGATGAAACCGACGGAATTATTATAGGAGTGGTAGCCAGTTTCAGCAAAGGTTCTTTTACGGAAGGGTAATGTCGAACGAAGTTATGGTTGTGAGTTTGGAGTGTACTAAATGTATTATAGGGAAGATAGCTGGATATCACAGAGTAAGGTGGGTAATCGATGGGAATCGGTTATATTGGCAAAGTAAAAATGGTATTAGCAGAAACCAGAGTGAAGGATGCTCCTGTTCAAAGAACGGTTACCTCCTAGATTACCTACAAAACTTAAAATACAATGCATGCGAGTATATAGATGATGCAAATTCCCTTTAGACCATGAAAGATTGTCTTCGGACAGTTGAGGATAACGTCCTTAGAAAATGATGTCCTGGCACATGAATTATTCGGTGGAGGATTGGCAGGCCATCAAATGATGTTCTCGAACCATGAAAATGGTGCCTCCGAACCATAATGCCTTTGAATAATCATATGCAAATTTGAGATATTCTCAGGCCATGGCATGGTGTCTTATGGATATGAGGATTATGCCTTTAGACAATGGCGCCTTTGGACAGGTTGGCGATATTCCAGCCCATGAGATGCAATAATATGATGCTAAAATCAACAAGACAAGTTTTAGTCTTGTGAGGTTGAGGGTAGAGCTTAGCCCGAAAGAGGAGCAATTAGATAGTGCCGGAGATGCAGTGTTTAGTCTCGATAAATAAAGGCGATGATTGGCCTTATGCAAATAGGAGGCAAAGCTTAGCCTCATGCAAGATTCAAGACAGGGCTTAGTCCCATGGAGATGGAAGGCAGAGCATAGCCTTATGTAGATATGGAGGCAGGGCTTAGCCTCATGTAGGATTCGGGACAGGGCTTAGTCCCATGCAAATGGAAGGAGCTTAGCCTTATGCAGATATGGAGGAAGGGCTTAGCTTTATGTATGGTTCGGGACATGGCTTAGTCGTATGCAAATGGAAGGCAGAGCTTAGCCTTATGCAGATATGGATGTAGGGTTTAGCCTCACGCAGATATGGAGGTGGGGCTTAGCCTCATGCAGATGGAGACATAGCTTAGTCTTATGAAAGATTCGGGATAGGGCTTAGTCCCATGAAAATGAAAGGCAGTGCTTAACCTTATGCATATATGGAGGCAGGGCTTAGCCTCATACAGATAGAGACAAGTTTAGTATGCAAGGTTGGGACAAGGCTTAGTCCCATGAAAATGGAAGGCTGAGCTTAGCCTTATGCAAAATGGAGGCATGGCTTAGCCTCACGCAGATGGAGACAAAGCTTAGTCTCACGCAAGGTTCGGGACAGGGCTTAGTCCCACACAAATGGAAGGCAGAGCTTAGCCTTATGCAGATATGGAGTCAGGGCTTAACCTCATACAGATGGAGACAGAGCTTAGTCTCATGCAAGGTTCGAGACAAGGCTTAGTGTCATGCAAATGGAAGGCAGAGTTTAGCCTTATCCAGATATGGAGGCAGGGCTTAGCCTCATGCAGGGTTTGGGATAGGGCTTAGTCCCATGCAAAAATAGAATATATAGCAGGTGATAGCAGAGTTTTCTTAGCTGGTAATAGATTTCAGTATCACGGTTGTTATGAAGATTGTGACTTGGGGGCATGTATATTCTTCGCTTCTGTATCCAAAGAAAAATTGTGAATTCTGTAAAGAGGGAGGTCGGTTCGTGCCTCTATCGGCTTGCTTGGCTTGCTTTGCTTGGTCTAAAGGTCCTGTTCAAATAATTGGGGGTAGAGTTGGCTAAACAGAGTCATTTTACAAGCAAACATGCATAGTATTCAAAGACGTAATAAATATATATTATTTTAGAAATTGGTTAGATGAACTATGACTGTGATAGGATCCAAGACATTGCAACTTCTCCTGCTATAGAATTTTGAGGGTCCTCCTCAAAATTCTGCCCTATTTAGATGGACATGTCTGACTACTACACATGTTGCGATCGACTGAAATTGCTTTGGAATTTTGAGGGTCCTCCTCAAAATTCTGCCCCAGATTCTCATTGTAGGGAAAACTAGGATTTTTACTGAATTGTGACCGAACCCATAGGGCTACCTACGTATCCCCTCTTAAACAGGAATTAGGTCGAGCGTAGTTCAATTTATATTATTTTGTGAAAACATAAATAGTTACATAGTATCGTTTGACTGCATCTGAGTTGATCAGTTTTATCCAGACTTCTCCGTCCATTTCTGAAAGTATGAGGGCTGGTCTTGTCAATACTCTGTGAACCACGTAAGGACCTTGCCAGTTGGGAGAGAATTTCCCTTTGGCTTTATATTGATGCAGAAAGATCTTCTTCAACACCAGCTGCCCCGGTGTGAAGTGTCTCTGACTGACTCTTTTGTTGAAGGCTCTGGACATTCTATTTTGATAGAGTTTCCCATGACACACTGCATTTATCCTTTTTCCATCTATGAGGGCTAGCTGCTTGTATGATTCTCAAAGAAGAAATCTCCACTTCAGCAGGAATAACAGCTTCAGTTCCATAAACTAGTAAGTAAGGAGTTGCCTCGGTTGATGTGCGGACTGTGGTACGGTATCCTAATAAAGCGAATGGCAGCTTCTCATGCCATTGTTTGTGATTTTCTACCATCTTTCTTAGTATCTTCTTGATATTTTTGTTAGCGGTTTCTACAGCTCCATTCATTTGAGGTCTATAGGCTGTGGAATTCTTTTGCTTGATTTTGAAAGTTTCACTCCTGATATTCATCATATCACTGTTAAAATTAGAGGCACTGTCAGTAATGATTGATTCTGGAACTCCAAATCGACAAACAATCCGGTTGCGGACAAAATCTTCTATGACCTTCTTAGTTACTGCCTTGTAAGATGCTGCTTCGACCTATTTGGTGAAGTAATCAGTAGCTACCAAGATGAACCAATGCCCATTTGAGGCGGTGGGCTCGATTGGACCAATGACATCCACTCCTCAGGCGGCGAATGGCCAAGGTGAGCTTGTTGCATTGAGCTCATTTGGCGGCACTTTTATCATATTGCATGTACTTGACATTGGTAGCATTTTTGCCATACTGGACGCAATATGTCTCCATGGTCATCCATAAATAACCGGCCCTAAGTATCTTCTTAGCCAAGACAAATCCGTTCATATGCGGGCTGTAGGTCCCAGCATATATCTCCTTAAGTAGCTTAGAAGCGTCTTTTGTGTCGACACACCTTAGAAATCCCAAATCAGGAGTTTTTTTTATAGAAGGTTCCTCTGCTGTGGAAGAAATTCTTGGACAATCTCCGAAGCGTACATTTCTGAGTATGATTTGCATGCTCCGGATATTCTTCTATTGCCAAATATTCTTTGATATCAGGAACTAAGGCTTCCCGTCTGTTTCTTCTTCAATATAGGCATAATACGCCGGCTTGCTATGGATCCTTACTAGGATACGATCAATGAAATTCTTGTCGGGATGCTGTATCATGGATGACAGAGTAGCCAATGCATCGAAAAACTCATTCTAAATCATGGGAGCATGTCAAAACTCTATCTTCGTGAACTTCTTTCTCATTTCCTGCACATAATGCAGATATGGAAATATCTTGGAATTCTTGGTGGCCCATTCTCCTTGTACCTGGTGTACAAGAAAATCCGAATCACCAATTACCAGCAGCTCCTGAATATTCACGTCGATGGCCATGTTGAGCCTTAGTATGCAGGCTTCATACTCTGCCATGTTGTTGGTGCAGGGAAATCTAATTTTATCACATAATGGATAATATTGTCTAGTTTCTGATACCAAGACGGCTCCAATGCCGACTCCTTTGAAATTTGCCGCTCCGTCAAAGAGCATTCTCCAACCGTCGTAGGAATCAACAATATCTTCTCCTATGAATAGAACCTCTTCATCGGGAAAATACCTTTTCAGGGGTCCGTATTCTCCTTTCATAGGGTTCTCAGCAAGATCATCTGCCAATGCCTGTCCCTTGATTGCTTTCTGAGTCACATAAATAATGTCGAACTCGCTTAACAGGATTTTCCACTTAGGCAGCTTTCCAGTGGGCAGGAGTTTCTGAAAGATATATTTCAAGGGATCCATACTTGATATGAGGTATGTTGGGTAGGCACAGAAGTAATCCCTCAGCTTCTGAGCTATCTAGGTCTTAGCACAGCACGTACGTTCCAATAGAGAGTAATGTGCTTCATATAGAGAGAAATTCTTACTCAAGTAATAGATAGCTTGTTCCTTTCTCTCTGTCTCATCGTGTTACACTAGAACATAGTCGAAGGCTCCATCTAGCACTGCAAGGTAGAGTAGCAAGGGTCTACCTGGCTCTGGCAGGATAAAGACTGGTGGTGTTGATAAATACTCCCTGGTCTTGTCGAAAGCCTTTTGACAATTTTTGGTCCAACTAGTTGCAGCATCTTTCTTCAACATCTTGAAAATTGGCTCACATATAACTGTGGACAGGGCTATGAACCGGGTGATGTAGTTTAGCCGTCCTAGAAAACTCATTACATCTTTCTTACTCTTCGGTGGCGATAGCTCCTGGATGGCTTTGACTTTTGACGGATCCAATTCTATCCCTCGACGGCTGACAATGAACCGAAGTAACTTTCCGATAGGAACCCCGAATGCACATTTTGTGGGGTTTAGTTTCAAGTTGTATTTTCGTAGCCTGTCGAAAAACTTCCTCAAATCGGCTATATGATCTGTGGCTTTCTTGGATTTGATGATGATGTCATCCACATATACCTCAATCTCCTTATGTATCATGTCATGAAAAATGGTAGTTATAGCCCTCATGTTAGTGGCCCCAGCATTCTTTAGACTGAATGGCATCATTTTATAATAGTATACTCCACATGTTGTAATGAAAAGCCATTTTCTCAGCGTCCTCTTATGGTAACCAGCAAAACAATCTACAAACAACTGGAGTTCATGCTTGGCACAATTGTCGATTAGGATGTGTATGTTTTGAAGTGGGAAATCATCCTTTGGGCTGGCCCTGTTGAGATCCTGATAATCAATATAGACCCTGACCTTCCCATCCTTCTTTGGAACTGGCACGATGTTGGCTGGCCAAGTTGGGTATTCAACCACCCTGAGGACCATGGCCTTGATTTGCTTAGTAATCTCCTCCTCGATTTTCAAACTCATGTCAAGCTTGAATTTCTTGAGCTTCTGCTTTACTGGTGGGAATGTTGGGTTTGTGGGAAACTTGTGAGCCATAATGGATATTCTTAACCGGGTCATGTCATCATATGACCATGTAAAGATGTCCTCGTATCCTTTCAAAAACTGTGTGTACTCTTAGTTTTCTGATGGCGACATGTGGATGCTGATGCGGGTTTCCTTGACAGTTTCAGAGTCTCCCAAGTTGATTATTTCTGTTTCATCCAGATTGGACTTAGGCTTGTTCTCAAAGTCTTCTACTTCTCTGACAATTTCCTTGGGTATGACATCTTCTTCTTCCGAATCACTATCCTTTTATTGCGTCGTCTCATTACAGATCATAGTTATTGGTTCATCAAGACAGGAAATGGTAATGCCGTATTGATAAAGATATGAGAGAAAAAATGGTAATAATAAATATTGATTCATTGAATCATAAAAGTGTTTTTAAATAATTTAAGAAACATTTTCGGAACATTGGAAATATTATTAAAACAAAATGCCAAAAAGGGAAATCATGTTCTTAGAAATAAACAAAACAATGATGTTCAACATTGCTACTGCGGGACTCGTCGGGCTCTGGATGGTCTAACAGTCCAATTCTTGAGGAATGATCCTTTCTCCACAGCTCGAATGGTAGGGCCTTCCTCCTCCTCCTCCTCCTCCTCAACAATTACGCAACAATCCATGTCCTCATCCTCTAAGAATATGTTCCTTAAGGTTGCCAGTGCTGCTTCCTCCTCTGATTCCCATATAATATCGGCCTGTTGGAAGGTCTGACTTAAGTGCGGTATAGGCTGCTCCAATGGATATTACGGACCATGCCATGGTGGTGACAAGTTTCTATACTCTTTCCAAGTGTATCGGTATCCCAGGCCAAAAGTAGTGCCATGATGCTTCGGTTGTATTGGCTTGGAAATGCCTTGAAGATTTTTTCCATGACCTTTACCATGCTCATACACTCTCCAGTTCATCATTCTTGCTATCTTGCTATCCCACCTCTTATCTTTGTAGATTGCATTGACCCGCTCGATATGGTGATAAGTTTCCCAACGGAGCCTTCTTCTATTCTCAACCACATGGATAGTCTAATGGTTGAAAATGGAGTTGGTCCCATCTCCATGGATAATCACCTCCAGATGGTTCCACTCAAACTTCATTGAATGATGCAAAGTTGATGCCACAGCCCCAGCGGCGTGTATCCATGGTCTTCCCAACAATAGATTGTAGGATGCAAATATGTCCAGCACTTGAAACTCGACATCAAACCACGTAGGCCGCATCTGTAGGCAGAGATTAATTTCCCCGATCGTAGCTCTCTAAGACCCATCAAATGCCTTCAAGTTCATGGTCCCTTCTCGTATCTCGTATAGGCCTTTACCCAACCTCTTTAGTGTTGTCAATGGATAAATATTGAGACTAGATCCTCAATCGAGCAGAATCCTGGTTATGAAGTAGTCTTCGCATTGCACTGTGATATGCAGTGCCTTATTGTGACTCAAACCCTCAGGCGGCAACTCATCCTCGTGGAAAGTGATTTTGTGAGTTTCCAGTACCTGTCCCACCATGTTAGCCATTTCTCTGCTTGTGATGTTATTGGGCACATATGTTTCGTCCAATACATTCATCAGAGCGTTCCTGTGTGCTTTTGAATTCTCTAGCAGCGGCAACATAGATATTTGAGCAGGAGTCTTGTTCAGATGATCGATGACTGAATACTCCCTTGATTATATTTTCCTCTAGAGGTTATTTAGACCTATTTCAATAACGGGAGGTCTATTAGAGGCCTGTTTACTGGACTCTCCCAAATGCTCGGGTGTATAGACCCTTCAAGTCCTAGTCATCCCTTGTGCAGCACCAGATTCTCTCATTTTGGTTTTTCCTTTTCTTCTAGCTTCAGCCACGTAATCCCATGGTACATGCTTGGTGTTGAAAGAGGTGTGGTTGATACTATCACTGTAAATGGTATTGTTACTTTCACCTAAAATGGAATAGGTGCAACTGCAACGGGTGCTACCTCAACTTCAAATAGGACTAATGTTGTTACCTTGACCTCCACTAGCAGTTGTATCTGCATGATAATGGGATTGAGTGCGACTGCGAGCTTCTTGGGGTCGTCACCCTTTTTGATAAGTCCGCTCGATCCCTCCAGATCCCATTCTTCATCCATCTCTATCACATTGACACTGTCTCCCCTATGATCTGGAAGGGGGTTGTTGCGGACATTGGGTGAAGCCTCCTTTGCCTGAATGGTCTTGTTGTTAATCAAAGCTTGGATTTTGTCTTTCAATGTGCGGCACTCGTCGATGGTGTGCCCTTTCATGCCCGAATGGTATGCACAAGTCTTATTTTGGTTAACCCATTGGGATTAGTTCTCCATTGCCACAGTAGGGATATGAGTGACATAACCGGTAGCCTTCAACCTTTCATATAGCTGGTCGATGGGTTCATCAATGGTAGTGTATTGTTTGGGTGGTTTGTGATCAAAATTAGGTCGCGATCTTGGGTAGTTTTGACGAGTTAGAGGTGACTAAAAATGGGATTGTTGGGAATTATAGGTGTGATAGGAGCGGCTTGTTGGGAATATCTTGTGGATGAGGGTTAATATGTATGTGGAGGTGACAGTTGATATGTGGGTGGAAATGCTTGTTATGTAAGTGGGGAGGTTCGGTATACGAATGGAGTTTTGGGTCCTTGGGTGACCATTACTGCTCCCAGGTCCTTCTTCTTAGATATACCCCCCGACTTTAATGCTTTATTAGTGTCTTACACTGCCTCAAAGTTTGTTACCATCCCGCTCTTGATGCCTTCTTCGATCCTTTCACCAAGTTTGATGATATCAGAGAACTTATTATTTTCAATAACTATCAACCTTTCATAGTATTGCGGATCCTGTGCTTTGAAAAAGAACTTGTTCATCTGTTCCTTGTCCAATGCTGGCCTGACATTGGCCGCTTCTGACCTCCAACGAGTAGAATACTCGCGGAAAGTCTCGGTGGGCTTCTTCTTGAGGTTCTGCATGTAAAAGACATCTGGTGCATTCTCTGTGTTGAACCTAAATCGGTCCATCAAATCAGACACCATACTCACCCAGTTGGGCCATTTTTTAGGATCCTGGCTGATGTATCAGGACAAGGCATCTCCCATAAGACTCATCATAAAAAGCTTTATCCGGATCTTTTCATCTTTTCCGACCACGACAAGTTTGTCACAATAGGTCCTTAGATGAACCCTGGGATCACTGTACCGTCAAATATCTCAAACTTGGGAGGTTTGTAACCTTTTGGCAGTTCTACATCTGGTTGTATGCATAGGTCTTCATAGTTTAGACCCTTGCCTCCTTCTACGCCTTGAACTAGGTTGGTCAACTTCTTGAGCTCCTTCGCCAGGTTCTTGATGAACATGTCCTTCTCAACTAATTCTGATGCATAGGAGATTGTTTGATTGGAGTGAGGTAGGGTCTCCACATATATAGGGTTGTTTTGGTGACCTGGAGTTCGAGTATAGTGGTGATCATTGGTGGAATTTTGGCATTCAATAGTGAGTGGTGGAGTGTTTTGTGGAATGTGGTAGGTGTTTGGCTGGTACTGTGGGATAGTTTGATTTTGTGGTGGAGTTTTATAATCGTGAGGTACGGCAGGATTTTATGGGCACTTGTTGGGTGTGTGTTAAGGTGGTGCAGGGTTCTGAGTGTTTGGATGACTAATGTCTGGGATGCTAATTGAGAAGGATCGGTTTGCCACATTTCAGACATGCTCAAGCTCACCCTGGAGTTCCAGTATTTTCTATTCGAGCATTGAAAATGCATCATTTGGGGCCTGAGTGCCCCGACCATCAGAATTTTCTGCATATTCAGCCTGTGTGTTGTTTTCCTTTTTGGCGCCTTTCAATTTTTTGATTTTTTCTTTTCCCTTGCCAATTGGTGGACTAGGAGGAGGAGAAGGTGGAGGGCCCCTGGATCTTGTGTGATAAGCTGATGATGCCAGTATATACAAACCAACCTTTGGAGAATGGGAATAATCAAAAGAAAGAAATAAAGAAAAACAAAAGGTAGCCAAGTCAGTAATAATTCTGAAAAGTTTGCAATATTTAAACACATATTGTGGGAAAGTAAATTCGCGTCCTAATTTAGGAGCCCCATTGTGCCTGAAGTAGGCCTAGCGACAAATAGATTTGGAAAATTTTAGTGCAATAATTGCCTCATTTCATTAATGTAAAAATAGAAGACCCAAAACGATACTAAATACAATATATCACTAATGGCACTTGGCCTTATTACATGTAGAAAGCAAGTAAACCTAATCTATTTGGTCCTGAAAGGACCTTCTCCGAGTTTGATGCTCTTATCGATTAATTCCCCCTGTTCGCGTAGGTTCAGCAGTAAGATTGCATTTGCCAAATGTCCTCCTTCGTTTCCCTTAGCATTCTGGCAATCGGTGACTCTCTTCCTCATCTTTCCCTCTAATTCCATTAGGTTGTACATACTCCAACCTTTCGCTTGATTTAACAGACATCTTTTTCCACTCTTTGATCATTTCCATGTCGTCCTTATGCTGCTCCATATGCTCAGCTTCAGATTTCTTTTGCGCAATTTGTTATATTTTACCTGTGCTTTGGCAACTTCGTCTATGACCCTGTTTCCTGGACCAACTCTTGGCTCAAATATTCCCCCTATGTTATCATCCAACCATGAGAGGTAGAAGTATGCATGACCAGCATGGTATCGATATGGCTCAATATTATCCTTTTATATGAAGGTGCCACATGTGTTGTGCTTCGTTTTTGTATGGAATGGCATCACCCTAAAAATTAGCTATGAAGTGATTCATTTTAGCAACCCGTTGTATGACCTGCTTCCTGCCTACCTGTCTCATAACTCTGAGGGGAGCATAAGGGTATATGCCCCTTAACCCGAGCAGTACCAAGTGTGGAACATCCTTGGATCTCATGATGAATTCGTCGGTAGGGTACTACTCAAACATCTATTGAACCTGGTCCTCGGTTAGATTGTTGAAAAACTGCACCCATCCTATAACGTCCTTTGGTTGAGCAAACATGTTTGGAATATATGTCATTTTCTTGGGATGGTGGAAGGCTATATGATCATTCCACGGTCTTCGTGGAAACTCTTGACGCTATTGACCCCTTTGGAGATGTTCTAACAACCAAACCTGCAACAGCAAATTGCAACCCTTGAAGTATCTGTACTCTTTCTGACAGCGCTCCAAGGCCCGATACATATCTGCAATGATCATAGGGACAATGGTATACGTCTGCCCCTCGATCCCTTCCATCAAAGTTTTGGCCACCATGGCCAGTCTGGTATGGATTCTGTTCTCTTGGATGAGGACCACTAGCATGCCCAAGAAACACACAATGAACACAAAGACCCTGCGGTGAATCCACCCCAAGGAGGTGATAGAGAAGTCATCATCAAAGATATAGTAAGACCTATTGTGACCGTATCGTCCATAGAGGAAGTCAAAAGGTATGTATGAGTTTTTCAGGCACTCCAAGTCATCATTGTTCTTAAACTCTATCATCTTCAAAAATTCCCTAGTGGTGCGATTTTCTGGTGCCAATAAACCAGGGCTATCCCAAGTTAGCCCAGCAAATCCAACTATTTCTTCTAAGAGATGGGTCATTTCTATGTTTCAAAAGCGGAACACAGCCCTTTCTTTGTCCTAGAACATGGTGGCAGCCTCGATCAACATTTTTTTTGGCTGCAAGTCTAACAAAGAAGGCATATTTCCTAAGACCCTTTTCATATGATTTTGGTCACTTGAAGGAATATCCCTCCACCAGTCTAGCAAAAGTGAAGGTATGCTACCGACCATGCCGAACTTGGAGACTTCGTGCCTTATTTCTGCAAAACAAAAAATGGTTAGGCCATTTCCCCTTCCAGGTTCGTCTATTTATACAACAATGATTAGCATATTGGCACTTAATTCTCCAAACTAATGCACACAATCGTGGTTGCATCTGTTGGGATTATGGAAAACTCGATGGACTTTTGGGTGAGGCTTGTCTTATTGGGTTATTATAGGGACAACATATTAACCCGGCTAGGTTTGACCATGATGCATGCATAACTGATCAGAATAAGGTTGCTATAGAGGTCTAGACTGGGACCCTCAAGCAGACAACTTGAGGGGGAAAGGCACAGAACTGTCGAACGCACCGCTGATCGACTAGTTTTACCGCAAATATGCCTTTTCGAATTTAAAAGGGTGACATATCGGAAGAGTGCAAATACTCATCAAGCATTGCTATAGGATTGATTACGCACGAGTGGAATATGATGTTGAGCATGATTTATGCAACAATAAATAGCATCTTGTCAAGTATTTGCACGTTTTAAAAATGATAAACGCGGTGTTTAAATAATTAAAAGACAGTTATAAAAAGAAAACAAGGAGACAAGTCAGTTTCAGGAAATAAAAGAAATCATAAATGCTTGAAAATAAGCAATTAAATCCAAATAAGGGGGAAGGGAAAGGTTGTAACAACAAAAATAAGGCAAGCTTGAGACTAGTTCACAAAAATAAGTTTGTTATGGTAAGAGCCTAAAATATCCCCATTGCCATGTTATCGCGCCCCCTTTTTCCTCGCGGAGTCTGGGTTTCGACATTTATTGGGAACAACTCATTTCCTTTCGGGAATTGGGTAAGGAATTTGAAGAGTTGCACCCTAACGGATTTAAGGTGCATTAGGGCACCTAAAGCAAGTAACTCATAAAACCGGTTTGCATTTCCAGAGACTTGGGTAAGGGTTCGAAATAACCTTGAGTGGAAGGTGTTAGGAACCTCTCGCGGTCCACAACGGTGGGTCCCGACCGAATTCAGATTATGTGAACTAGTCTTATAACAGATAAAGCAAATTACATTTAAAATGAGGGGTAAAAGGGGTCCTGGGTTTTTTAGCCTACATGATCACATCTGTACAATACCCGGTAATCTTTCCCTAATAAGAGGGGTTACACGTGGCATTAGCGCACATGTCATCATAACCTTTACTACCCAATTACCCTCCCCTTAATGGTTATATAAGCGCTTTTAGTTGAACAAACTCTATGCGTGCATTACCCATCCCTTCCTTATGGCCCTATAGATATTTAGGACCTCTAATTTAGGTAGTTCTAGACTTTCCTAAGGTAGTTAAAGGAGAAAAATCTAGGTGACAAGCAAGAACAATTAGGACATTCACATAAAGGCAATTAAAGGCTCACTTTTACCTCCTCACATAAGCAGATAGTAGCACGTCCCAAACAGCAGGATTTCAGATATCTCAAAGGATCCTAGAGTAAAATATCCAGGTGAGCATGACAAATAGAATATGCAGCATTGTGGTAAAGAGAGGCGATAAAGACTTAAACAGTTTGCCTATTAATTTTTAGACCTGTTGAATATGGGCAGTTCACAAATAGCAAAAGCGTAGTTTTATAGTTTGCGGGATTTTAGTCGTTCGACAGGCTTGCCTAGGCGTGTAACGGTGATGTCCTATAATCATGCTATCTAATTAATCAAAAGTACAATAAACTAGTAAAACCATTTTGAACAGGCAGTTTGGTTTGTTAGACCCTATAGGCATGCTGTCTAGATGTGAAGGCTGATTTTAGACAAAGAAACTAAATGCAGCAATTAGTTTTAAAACCTCGTTAGCATGCAATTGCAGGCAAAGTCTCCAGAATGCAAGATTGATTTTACCATATAAGCATGGATTCTAAATGTTAAATACACTGAACCTATTTAACATAGCTCTTAAATGCAGAAATTAATTTTTTAACATATAGGCATGATATCTAAAATTGCAAGATTATATTTTAACCTATAGGCATAGTATCTAGAACGCATGCAAACGGACAAACAACACAATGATATGATTTCTGATTGCAGAGGTAGATTTGAACCCTATACTCATGATATCTAGGATGCATACAAGTGACACATTGCAATGTCCTATAGGCATGGTTTCTAGAATGTAAACACTGATTTTAAAACCTATAGGCATGATATCTAACCATTCCCAATGAAAATACATAAAATAATCCCTCTAAGTTTGCTAATTTCTCCAATATCTGTTTACAAAGTAAGTAATATTACATGCCAAATGTAAATAAATTACGGGAATGATAATTGTATACTATAGGGAGCCTGGATAGGCCAAAAGCAAAACTTGGGGAACCAGGCCTTCAAACAGTCTCAAATACCACATCTCATAGTGCCAGGGAGGGTATCTTTAGTGTGTCAAAGTTCCCAAGGGCCTCAAAGACCCAGGGTAGTGCTCACACCAAGGCCCCTTTTAAAGATCAACGTCTTGTGCAGTGTGGAATAGCCATCCCCGGTGTGTGAAAGTTCAGAGGAGTCTCATGGACTCCAAAGCAATTCTCACACTGGAGGGGTAGGACTCCAAACATACAGATTGAA
Organism: Nicotiana glauca; assembly: GCA_026770625.1. Taxonomy (NCBI): domain Eukaryota; kingdom Viridiplantae; phylum Streptophyta; class Magnoliopsida; order Solanales; family Solanaceae; genus Nicotiana; species Nicotiana glauca. The sequence goes on from MU715296.1 coordinate 39,850, forward strand.
CAGAAGTAACCACATAGACTAGACAGAAGAAATCCTGTTAGTAAACATATGGATCAAACATAAGTAGACATGCTTATTGTAGTGAACACATAGCTTGAACAGAAGTAGACATGTTAGTAAACACATAGTTTAATTGAATAGCAATGGCGGAGGCGTACCAGTTGGAAATTTGCAGTAAGATAGTAAAGTAAATAGGATCCAAGATCTAGTCCTAGCTTCCAGCCGACTAGATAGTGCAACAAACAAGTAGCAGTAGATTGCAATAGAGAGAGAGAGAGTAAGGATTTTCAAGTTTTTTTTCTTAGGTCTGTGTGTGTGTTTGAAAATAGAATCATGTTTTTATAGGAGTCGACTAGTGTAAAGTAAATAAGGCAAGGCAACTTAATATTGTAAATAAGGTAAGGGAAGCAATCAAATAATCAATTAAGCTTGACAAGACAAAAAATCAGGGGATTATACCCATAAATAACTCTGATTGAGTTTCAAATAAGGCAAGAAGTGAGTCTAACAACCAATTAAGCTTAGAACCCATAAATCAAGCAATCAATTACACAAATAAGTAACCTGAGTAATTAGAGTCCTTTCTGGGTCAAACAACCCCTAAATAGGCAAGAGACATTAATTAGGAATCTCAGGATTAAGGAAATCAAGCAGTAATTCAGTAAATCATCTCAGCAAAAATGAAACCCTGGATAATTGAGTCATTCAATCAATTATTCAAAATAATAACGGACAAAAATGTTGAAGCGAACAACGAACAGTCAAATAGTCAAGTCGGGAACATAGTCATTGCAGAAAGATTAAACAAAAACATAAGAAATTTCGGAAAAGGCTTTTGCAAGAACAGGCGAAGTAGAAACCCTAATTTTGAAAATGCTTAGAGTCGATTAACAGTTGGAATCAGAAGATTCTTAAGGAAAACGGTCATGGAAACTTGAAAACACTTCAAATACATAGAGATTCAACCAACGAATAACAAGGAAACCAAAACCTTAAAGTAACACTGTGCTAAAAATCGATTAACAATAAAGAAATAAGACATCTTTAAAGAAAAGTCATTGACAAACTCCGAATCATTCCATATCTACAAAGATCTGGTCGGATTCATATTCAAAGATTAGGGTTTTGAGGAAAAAATGGAGGGGTAAAGAGAATCTGGCTTTGAACCATAAAACATCGAGAGAGTAGCACTCACAAATAAAGGTAACCATAGGGGGACTCTTAAAGTGTCTCGAACAAGATATGGGCTAGATCTTTTGGGATTCCTTTCATGTAATAGCAAAGTCGAATAACCAAGAGAAGTAGGAGACAAATGGAGGTCTGAAACAATCATGGAACCTCATAAAATGGGTAGGAATCGAAGGGATTAGGGCTAGGTTTAGGTGGCGGCAATTAGGGTAAGAGTTTTTTCTAAGAGAAAACTAGAGAAGAGAGGGTTTAAGGGCAGTCGGTGGTGACAAATAACTAGGGTTTAGGGGTCTTTAGGGATAAAACAGAAAGGGGTGATATAGATCGTTGATCTTAGAGATCAACGGTCACGATTGGTTCTGGGTTAGGGAGGGTTGGACTTATTGGGCTAAGTTTTAATTTGATTTGGGCTTGGTTCTAATTGGATTGGTATTGGGGAGTTGAAATTGGGCTGGTTTAATATGCTAGGTCTGAAAAAATAAAAGGGTTGTTTATTAAATACCATTTAATTGATAAAAATAATTTTAAAAAAATAATTAACAGATTAAAAAATGATTTTTATGCCTAGAAATATTTTAAAATAATTACTTAGTATTTAAACAATACAAAAATCTATTTTCTGATAAAATAATATAACAATGCATGCATGAGCTATAATTGCAAAGCATTCTGGAATGTGGTATTTCTGGGAAACGTTTGAGAGGGTATTCAGTGGCCTATGGGTCTTAGACAGTGTGGCCTTATGTGTGAGTCTTGTATGGTAAACCTGGGTTGAGGTATTGTGGTGCTACAGGATGGATGAATATCGAGTTGATGATGAATAAAAAGAGAAATTTGATGGACGGAACAGCTTGATAATAGACCGAATTGGTATGGTAAGGATATGATTAATTCCTTGTATGTGTTCGAAGTAATGGGCTTTTACAGTCATTTTGCAGCAAAGCTCTTGAGTTCTAACAGCTTGGTTTAGATAAAAGGATCCAGTCTTGGTAGTTTAGCTTGTACAACTGGAGTCGGCAGAGACGTTCTTGTTGGGTGTTACCGTGGTTCGAAGATGAGTATATTTCTTATGGGTATGCGAAGCATGGAGTGTGTAATGATTTTTCTTCTAAATGGGATCAATGAAAGTTCTTGACTAGTTGAGTGCGTCGATGTCTGCAGTGCAGAAGGGAGATAAAAGTTCTCATGTTATCCTACTGGTATATGCGATCTTCAGAGGATTTGGGTGAATGATCCTCATATGACTAAGGAAAGGGTGTTGCTAATCATAGTGATTTTACAAGGGTATATGTTTCAGAAAAAGGGCAATGTGACTAAGTTGATGGCACTTCGGTAGTGTTGCGGCATTTTCTTGATAGGTCGACTGTTGATATTTGAGTGTGTTTGATGGCACAGGAGAATTTTACAATTTCTTCGAAGAATGACTGGGAGTCCTCATGTTCAGGCTATGTAGTGGTTGTGGATAGTGTGCATTGGTACCGTTAGAGGCTATTGGGATTGGAGGCCCGAGTGGATCCTTCCTTGTTGGTATGTTAGATTTTGTATATGATGCTGAACTGTAGTCTGGTTGTCGCAATGTGGGATATTCTAGACTATTGTGTTATGGGCTATGTCAGAAAATGCCACAGGTTGCGTGGCAAGGTGCATCAGATTATGTTCTAGTAGAGTGGTTGGTATTCCAAAGATCAGCGTACGGTTAGAAAGGATTGCTTTTCTTAATTGGGCCTTCGTGGCAGAGGTTAGTGCAGAGGTTTCTACCATTGAGTCAGTTCCGGTATTGAGGGACCTTCTCGGATGCATTTCTTATGGCCGGGCATGTCGCCGGGCGAGATTGTGGATTTCGGTATTGATTTGGTATCAGGCACCGTATCGTATGGCTCCGGCATGAGTTATAGTAGTGGAAGAAGCAACTTCAGGCTTCTTGGTAATGAGTTTGTTGGTAAGCTGATTGGATATGTGTTTAGCTTGAGTTGGCTTGGTTGGCCCTGAGTTGTATTGTTGAGGGATAGGTTGAATCCATCATTATTGAGCTTGTTAGGGATCTGGAGAGATCTATGAGTTGCTTTTCTGTGTTGTGGGGCATTATGATTTTCGGACTGTGGGCACGTATAGTGCGGTACTATTGAGATTAATTGTGTTTGAGTTTTGTAGCTTACAACACTATAAGTAGATATCATTATGCACTCAGCATGCTAACAACTGATGCTCGGTATTTTGTTATAATGAGCAAATTTGGCTCGATGTGCATCTCCCTATGTGAGATATTTGTGTGGATCGGGTGGCACGCCGCCACGGGTATGTTATTTGGATCGGGTTGCACGCCGCAACAGTGTGATGTTGATAATGGTTTTCCATATGTTACCTTGTATGCCTTGCTTCCTGGTTTCTGAGGAAAGTTCGTATTGGGGGTTGTTTGGCGAATAGTGCATCGGTTGTGTCCTTTCAGGATTGAATAATGTATATTACTTGCTTCACCGTGGGTGTGATGGATTGCTTGGTTTCAGACATCAATCTGTGCGTGGCTGTCTGTTTAAGCATGGTGACTTGAGGTGCTTCATGGGAAACAGTGTTGGATTGGATCGCGCATTGTGGCAAGGCCACGTGAAGTTATGACCTTTCGAGAAAATTCATGTACTCTATTTTTATGATGTGAGATGGGTTCTCAGCTTTGTGTTGTAATGGTACTGTTGAGCTTGAGGTACAGCTCTTTTGTTGGAGTCATTTGTCATGATTTGAGTATGTTCAGACCGCCCATCATTTGTGCGTGGATTATGCAAGTTGTGGCTTAGGCCTGTGATGAGGTGTCATATCACCAGAGTGGTGCGTTGAATTCGAGGTGATCGTTGGAGTCATTAATGAATGCGAACAGATTTGATTTCCGCTGGTTAGAAGGATAATATCGAGGATTGGCCCGAAAATCTGTTGTGGTATTAGTAAAAAAGGAAGTGGCTTCGTGTATGGATGATCTGAGGAATGGTTTCGGTTTATCGCGTGTTTTATTTATCGTTGGCAGTATATGAAAGTGTTGGAATAAGACTTCAGCCAATAAGAGGTTCCTATCGGTAATTGAGTTTTGTGGGCAACTGCTGTGAATAGTGACTATCGTTTCGAGTGTTGGATTGTGTGATATATTGCATGATTTCAACTGAGGTTGGAGGCATGGTTTATTATAGCTGGTTCGAGTTTATTCTGAATATTGATGTGAAGTTCTGATTTTGAGTATGATTTCGGAAAGTGCAATGTGGTCCTACGGTTTATGGTTTAGATGGACTGTGAAATTTTAGCTGTGTTGTATTATCGAACCTATATAAGTTCGGGTGATGTGGGATCACCGCAGGTGTATACTTGGTAAGGTCATTCAGCTATTGGTTGGCTTCTAGTACAACTATGGGTACGCTCGAGGACGAGCGATTGTTTAAGTTGGGGAGGATGTGACGAACCGACCCGTCATCTCATGTGTTTCCGCCCCATTTCCCACATATTGTGTTGCTTCGTGTTCCAATATCAGTATTTGAGTTGATCGGGTTGAATGGAATTGGTTTTAGTTGGAATGAGGCACTTAGCCTCTTAGAAGGAAGCTTGTTTTGGAAAAGTCAACCGGAAGTTGACTATATAGTTAGAGGGCTCGGATGTGAATTCCGATGATTAGGTTAGCTTCAGGGGATGATTTGTGACTTAGGAGTGCGATCGGAATTGATTTTGGAGGCTCAATGTAGAATTAGGCTTGAATTGGCAAAGTTAGCATTTTGGCGATATCCGGTTGATAGATGAGATTTTGATCCGAGGGTCGGAATGGAATTCCAAGAGTTGCAGTAGCTTCGTTAGGTGATTTTGCAGATGTCTGCAAATTTTCAAGTCATTCGAACGTTGTTTGGTCGGGTTTTTGATTGAATGCGCATTTCGGAAGTTTTGATGAAAACTAGGCTTGAATCCGATGTGTTTTAATGGTTTTAGCGTTGTTTGACGTGTTTTGAGGATTGGAACAAGTTTTAATAAGGTTTTTGGATGTGTGATGCTTTTTGTTGAGGCCCTGGGGGCCTCGGGGTGATTTCGGACGGTTAAACGGGAGTTTGAAGCCTTTGTTGCAGTCAGATTTTTCAGTCTTCTGCTATTTCCGCATATGCGGAAAAGGAGCCGCTTAAGCGGTTCTGCAGATGCGGTGGGGAGCCGCAGAAGCGGACAGTTGTGGCCTAAGGGATTCTCCGCATAAGCGGAAGAGGGGTCTCTTTTGCGGGACCGCGCAAGCGGTTATTAGACCGCAGAAGCGGTAGGAGGAAAACCGTATAAGCGGTGTTTGGATCGCATAAGCGGTCCCAGGAGTTTTTAATTTGGACCGCGTAAGCGGTCAAATTGCTGCATAAGCGGGACCGCAGGTGCGGTCAGTGGACCGCAAAAGCGGAAAATGGACATGTGTTATAGTGCACAGCGCTCACGAACTTGGAAAAGAAGAAAACATTTTGGACTTCAAGCAAAGTGGGTTTTTGGGCGATTTTGAAGAGGATTCGAAGGGGTTTCATCAGGTATGGATATTTGGACTCAGATTATGTTGTTATGGTGTAAAAACATGAATTAATCACTGAAATTCAAGGAATTAAAGGGTAAAAATGGAGGTTAGGGCTTGAAGCCTAAGAAGGTTTGAATTGATGATTTGAGGGGTCAAATAGACTCTGATTCTTGTGTATTTTATATATACGGACTCGTGGTGAGACGAGAATTCCGGTGATGTGAATCTTATAATTTTTCGATAAGCGGGCCTGGGGCTCGGGTTTTGCTAGTTTCAAGGTTCTTGCTATAATTCGATTGTTTTCGATTGGGTATTGTCCCATTTGCATATTGTGATGTATTCGCTCTGTTTTTGGCTAGACTCGACGCGTGTGGAGGCCGATTTGAGGGGAAAAGGCATAGCAGGGTTCAGATTTCACCGGTTCGAGGTAAGTAATACTTGTGAATGATATCCTGAGGGTTTGAAACCCCGGATTTGCACATCATAGTGCTGTATTGTGGTGACTTGCACGCCAGGTATGAGCGTGGGGTAGAGCACCGTTATGGATTGTGACTTGGTCCGTCCCGATTGTGGATTTTACTGCATAATTGACTGAAACTTGCTAGATGCTATCTTGAATTGGGCTGATTGCCATGTTTTGGGCTTCGTGCCGGTTATTTGAACCTTGTAGGGGTTATTATCATTGTTTTCATGACACTTAGCATATTAAATGTTTTCAGCCCTAAGCTAAACATTGTTTTGAAATGTGCAGTCATATTGCTAAAGTTTAAAGACTTAAATTGCATTTCCTGATGTTTTGAGTTAAAAGCTATTACTTGACATTTTCGGAGTGGCTCATTTGCATGTTCTGGACTGAGATATGGATTGGGGTGCACGCCGCAGCAGTATATACATATACATGCATGGATCGGACTGCATGCCGCAGTGATATATTATGTGGATTGGACTGCACGCCATAGTATTATTGCGCTTGGGCTGTAGGAGCCCCTCCGGAGTCTGTACACACCCCCAGTGAGCGCGGGTACCCAAATGGATCGGGTTGCGTGCCTCAGCGGTCATGTGCATTCCATTGCATTCATGCATTCGTTCCTGTTTGTACTACGTGGCATGACATTTAGCACTCACATATCATTGGCATACATGTTATTACTTGCCTTGTTGACCAGATACCCTGGTGTTATATGTTAAGGAGTGTTGTGCCCAAGGGGCTGACTTATGTACCGACTTGCACTATCTGATATAGCATTCATATGCTTGACTGTTGGAAAAAGGATATTTGCAAAAGAGATTTTTAACTGAGCTTGAGATTTTCTAAAGGATTTTCACAGTGTTACGATTTGTTTTTTTTCAAAGGGTTGTATTGTCTTTTATAACATTTTAGAGTGCTCATACGTGTTTTTCTTATCGCTCAGATATTATTCGCTCTTATTACCACTGAGTTGGAAGTACTCACTTT